>CAMRHE010001439.1:0-99899 GCA_947044405.1 Leptodactylus fallax | reverse complement strand
GAAAATGTGCAATCTGCATTAAACCAAAATTTGACCGGTGCAAAAGTATGGGCACCTCAACAGAAAAGTGACATTAATATTTAGTAGATCCTCCTTTTGCCTCTAGTCGCTTCCTGTAGCTTTTAATCAGTTCCTGGATCCTGGATGAAGGTATTTTTGACCATTCCTCTTTACAAAACAATTCCAGTTCAGTTAAGTTTGATGGTCGCCGAGCATGGACAGCCCGCTTCAAATGATCCCACAGATGTTCAATGATATTCAGGTCTGGGGACTGGGATGGCCATTCCAGAACATTGTAATTGTTCCTCTGCATGAATGCCTGAGTAGATTTGGATCATTGTCTTGCTGAAATATCCATCCCCGGGGTAACTTCAAATCCGTCACTGATTCTTGTACATTATTCTCAAGAATCTGCTGATACTGAGTTGAATCCATGCGACCCTCAACTTTAACAAGATTCCCGGTGCCAGCATTGGTCACACAGCCCCAAAGCATGATGGAACCTCCACCAAATCTTACAGTGGGTAGCAAGTGTTTTTCTTGGAATGCTGTGTTTTTTTTGGACGCCATGCATAATGCCTTTTTGTATGACCAAACAACTCAATCTTTGTTTCATCAGTCCACAGGACCTTCTTCCAAAATGAAGCTGGCTTGTCCAAATGTGCTTTTGCATCCCTCAGGCGACTCTGTTTGTGGCGTGCTTTCAAAAACGGCTTCTTTCGCATCACTCTCCCATACAGCTTCTCCTTGTGCAAAGTGTGCTGTATTGTTGACCGATGCACAGTGACACCATCTGCAGCAAGATGATGCTGCAGCTCTTTGGAGGTGGTCTGTGGATTGTCCTTGACTGTTCTCACCATTCTTCTTCTCTGCCTTTCTGATATTTTTCTTGGCCTGCCACTTCTGGGCTTAACAAGAACTGTCCCTGTGGTCTTCCATTTCCTTACTATGTTCCTCACAGTGGAAACTGACAGGTTAAATCTCTGAGACAACTTTTTGTATCCTTCCCCCTGAACAACTATGTTGAACAATCTTTGTTTTCAGATCATTTGAGAGTTGTTTTGAGGAGCCCATGATGCCACTCTTCAGAGGAGATTCAAATAGGAGAACAACTTGCAATTGGCCACCTTAAATACCTTTTCTCATGATTGGATACACCTGGCTATGAAGTTCAAAGCTCAGTGAGGTTACGAAACCAATTTTGTGCTTCAGTAAGTCAGTAAAAAGTAGTTAGGAGTATTCAAATCAATAAAATGATAAGGGTACCCAAATTTTTGCACCGGTCAAATTTTGGTTTAATGCATATTGCACATTTTCTGTTAGTACAATAAACCTCATTTCAATCCTGAAATATTACTGTGTCCATCAGTTATTAGATATATCAAATTGAAATGGCTGTTGCAAACACCCAAATATTTAGAACTAAAAATGATTAAGATTAATAGGGGTGCCCAAACTTTTTCATATGACTGTATAGCAGGCGGATACATATAGACATAGCAGACAGATACATATAGACATATAGCAGGCGGATACATATAGACATATAGCAGGCGGATACATATAGACATATAGCAGGCAGGTACATATAGACATATAGCAGGCAGATACATATAGACCTATAGCAGGCGGATACATATAGATATATAGCAGGCAGATACATATAGACATATAGCAGGCAGATACATATAGACATATAGCAGGCAGATACATATAGACATAGCAGACAAATACATATAGACATATAGCAGGTGGATACATATAGACCTATAGCAGGCGGATGCATAGAGACCTATAGCAGTCAGATACATATAGGCATATAGCAGGCAGATACATATAGACATCTAGCAGGCAGATACATATATACATATAGCAGGCAGATACATATAGACATATAGCAGACAGATACATATAGACATATAGCAGGCGGATACATATATACATATAGCAGATGGATACATATAGACCTATAGCAGGCAGATACATATATACATATAGCAGACGGATACATATAGACATATAGCAGGCGGATACATATAGACATATAGCAGGCGGATACATATAGACATATTGTAGGCAGATACATATAGACATATAACAGGCGGATACATAGAGACCTATAGCAGGCAGATACATATAGACATATAGCAGGCAGATACATATAGACATAGCAGACAGATACATATAGACATATAGCAGGTGGATACATATAGACCTATAGCAGGCGGATACATAGAGCCCTATAGCAGTCAGATACATATAGACATATAGCAGGCAGATACATATAGACATCTAGCAGGCAGATACATATAGACATATAGCAGACAGATACATATAGACATATAGCAGGTGGATACATATAGACCTATAGCAGGCGGACACATAGAGACCTATAGCAGGCAGATACATATAGACATATAGCAGGCAGATACATATAGACATATAGCAGGCGGATACATATAGACATAGCAGACAGATACATATAGACATATAGCAGGTGGATACATATAGACATATAGCAGGCGGTTACATATAGACATATAGCAGGTGGGTACATATAGACATATAGCAGGCAGATACATATAGACATATAGCAGGCGGGTACATATAGACATATAGCAGGCCGATACATATAGACATATGACAGGCGGATACATAGAGACCTATAGCAGGCAGATACATATAGACATCTAGCAGGCAGATACATATAGACATATAGCAGACAGATACATATAGACATATAGCATGTGGATACATATAGACATATAGCAGGCGGATACATATAGACATATAGCAGACGGATACATATAGACATATAGCAGGCGGATACATATAGACATATAGCAGGCGGATACATATAGACATATTGTAGGCAGATACATATAGACATATAACAGGCGGATACATAGAGACCTATAGCAGGCAGATACATATAGACATATAGCAGGCAGATACATATAGACATAGCAGACAGATACATATAGACATATAGCAGGTGGATACATATAGACCTATAGCAGGCGGATACATAGAGCCTTATAGCAGTCAGATACATATAGACATATAGCAGGCAGATACATATAGACATCTAGCAGGCAGATACATATAGACATATAGCAGACAGATACATATAGACATATAGCAGGTGGATACATATAGACCTATAGCAGGCGGATACATAGAGACCTATAGCAGGCAGATACATATAGACATATAGCAGGCAGATACATATAGACATATAGCAGGCGGATACATATAGACATAGCAGACAGATACATATAGACATATAGCAGGCGGATACATATAGACATATAGCAGGCGGATACATATAGACATATAGCAGGTGGGTACATATAGACATATAGCAGGCAGATACATATAGACATATAGCAGGCGGGTACATATAGACATATAGCAGGCCGATACATATAGACATATGACAGGCGGATACATAGAGACATATAACAGGCGGATACATATAGACATATAGCAGGCGGATACATATAGACATATGACAGGCCGATACATATAGACATATAACAGGCGGATACATATAGACATATAGCAGGCGGATACATATAGACATATAGCAGGCGGATACATATAGACATATAGCAGGCGGATACATATAGACATATAGCAGGCAGATACATATAGACATATAGCAGGTGGGTACATATAGACATATAGCAGGCAGATACATATAGACATATAGCAGGCGGGTACATATAGACAAATAGCAGGCGGATACATATAGACATATAGCAGGTGGGTACATATAGACATATAGCAGGCGGGTACATATGGACAAATAGCAGGCGGATACATATAGACATATAGCAGGCAGATACATATAGACATATAGCAGGCGGGTACATATAGACATATAGCAGGCAGATACATATAGACATATAGCAGGCAGATACATATAGACATATAGCAGACAGATACATATAGACATATAGCAGGTGGATACATATAGACCTATAGCAGGCGGATACATAGAGACCTATAGCAGGCAGATACATATAGACATATAGCAGGCAGATACATATAGACATATAGCAGGCGGATACATATAGACATAGCAGACAGATACATATAGACATATAGCAGGCGGATACATATAGACATATAGCAGGCGGATACATATAGACATATAGCAGGTGGGTACATATAGACATATAGCAGGCAGATACATATAGACATATAGCAGGCGGGTACATATAGACATATAGCAGGCCGATACATATAGACATATGACAGGCGAATACATAGAGACATATAACAGGCGGATACATATAGACATATAGCAGGCGGATACATATAGACATATGACAGGCCGATACATATAGACATATAACAGGCGGATACATATAGACATATAGCAGGCGGATACATATAGACATATAGCAGGCGGATACATATAGACATATAGCAGGCGGATACATATAGACATATAGCAGGCAGATACATATAGACATATAGCAGGTGGGTACATATAGACATATAGCAGGCAGATACATATAGACATATAGCAGGCGGGTACATATAGACAAATAGCAGGCGGATACATATAGACATATAGCAGGTGGGTACATATAGACATATAGCAGGCGGGTACATATAGACATATAGCAGGCAGATACATATAGACATATAGCAGGCAGATACATATAGACATATAGCAGGCAGATACATATAGACATATAGCAGGTGGGTACTTATAGACATATAGCAGGTGGGTACATATAGACATATAGCAGGCAGATACATATAGACATATAGCAGGCGGATACATATAGACATATAGCAGGCAGATACATATAGACATATAACAGGCGGATACATATAGACATATAACAGGCGGATACATATAGACATATAGCAGGCGGATACATATAGACATATAGCAGGCGGATACATATAGACATATAGCAGGCAGATACATATAGACATATAGCAGACGGCTACATATAGACATATAGCAGGCGGATACATATAGACATATAGCAGGCGGATACATATAGACATATAGCAGGCGGATACATATAGACATATAGCAGGCAGATACATACAGACATATAACAGCCGGATACATATAGACATATAGCAGGCAGATACATATAGACATATAGCAGGCAGATACATATAGACATATAGCAGGCAGATACATATAGACATATAGCAGGTGGGTACTTATAGACATATAGCAGGTGGGTACATATAGACATATAGCAGGCAGATACATATAGACATATAGCAGGCGGATACATATAGACATATAGCAGGCAGATACATATAGACATATAGCAGGCGGATACATATAGACATATAACAGGCGGATACATATAGACATATAGCAGGCGGATACATATAGACATATAGCAGGCGGGTACATATAGACATATAGCTGGTTTGTTTTGAGGTGAAAGAAAGCGGAGCGCTGTGTTGGGGGCATGTGGCTGGAGCTCTGCCATATATTACAGCATTAGTTAAGATGTGCTTTACTTTAATTACAATAGTTCGGTGCTGCCGCCTGCTGGCGGACTGTTCTGCATCAAGCACATGTATACAGCGCTGGTGCTCCGCACTACATTCTGTCTACAAGACACACTGTTTTTTTTTAAAATGAATTTTTCACATACCCAGTGCAGAGAATAAGCCGCTGCCAGCTCTCCATCTACACATGATGTGGCATCACTAGCTCATGTGGCAAAATCAAACTGTCCAGCAACATGAGCAAGACCATGAGCAAGACCGTCCTCCACATGGTCATTCAGAGTGTTGCACTCCCTCTCCCTCATTTCATGTATATAAGGTGAAGCACTGCCATGCTATCTTATACCTGATAAGCCTGGGCGACAGAAGCCACACGGCGGAGAAGCTGCTGTTCTGCATCGAGCAGAAAATTTCTCCCCCTCAACTACAATGGGCAACATATTGAGCGACAATGGCAGTAGAGATGGGAAAACCTCGGGTCTTTGATTAATTTCGGGACAAACAAGTTTGTTACGAATCACACCTTAAATTGGCTTACAAAAAGTTTTGAACACTCTCAGGGCTACTAGAGATACCTGGCACTCCTCTGGGCAGTCACAGGAGAGCCACTAGTGAATTCAATTCAATCTGTGATAGCGGGACCACCCCTGATAATAGCGGCAGTGGCTCCTCTGGGATAGCGGGACCACCCCTGATAATAGCGGCAGTGGCTCCTCTGTGATAGCGGGACTACCACTGATAATAGCGGCAGTGGCTCCTCTGGGATAGCGGGACCACCCCTGATAATAGCGGCAGTGGCTCCTCTGGGATAGCGGGACCACCCCTGATAATAGCGGCAGTGGCTCCTCTGGGATAGCGGGACCACCCCTGATAATAGCGGCAGTGGCTCCTCTCGGATAGCGGGACCACCCCTGATAATAGCGGCAGTGGCTCCTCTGTGATAGTGGGAACACCACTGATAATAGCGGCAGTGGCTCCTCTGCGATAGCGGGACCACCCCTGATAATAGCGGCAGTGGCTCCTCTGGGATAGCGGGACCACCCCTGATAATAGCGGCAGTGGCTCCTCTGGGATAGCGGGACCACCCCTGATAATAGCGGCAGTGGCTCCTCTGGGATAGCGGGACCACCCCTGATAATAGCGGCAGTGGCTCCTCTGGGATAGCGGGACCACCGCTGATAATAGCGGCAGCGGCTCCTCTGTGATAGCGGGACCACCCCTGATAATAGCGGCAGTGGCTCCTCTGGGATAGCGGGACCACCCCTGATAATAGCGGCAGTGGCTCCTCTGGGATAGCGGGACCACCCCTGATAATAGCGGCAGTGGCTCCTCTGGGATAGCGGGACCACCGCTGATAATAGCGGCAGCGGCTCCTCTGTGATAGCGGGACCACCCCTGATAATAGCGGCAGTGGCTCCTCTGGGATAGCGGGACCACCCCTGATAATAGCGGCAGTGGCTCCTCTGGGATAGCGGGACCACCCCTGATAATAGCGGTAGTGGCTCCTCTGGGATAGCGGGACCACCCCTGATAATAGCGGCAGTGGCTCCTCTGGGATAGCAGGAACATCGCTGATAATAGCGGCAGTGGCTCCTCTGTGATAGTGGGAACACCACTGATAATAGCGGCAGTGGCTCCTCTGCGATAGCGGGACCACCCCTGATAATAGCGGCAGTGGCTCCTCTGGGATAGCGGGACCACCCCTGATAATAGCGGCAGTGGCTCCTCTAGGATAGCGGGACCACCCCTGATAATAGCGGCAGTGGCTCCTCTGGGATAGCGGGACCACCCCTGATAATAGCGACAGTGGCTCCTCTGGGATAGCGGGACCACCGCTGATAATAGCGGCAGCGGCTCCTCTGTGATAGCAGGAACACCGCTGATAATAGCGGCAGCGGCTCCTCTGTGATAGCGGGACCACCCCTGATAATAGCGGCAGTGGCTCCTCTGGGATAGCGGGACCACCCCTGATAATAGCGGCAGTGGCTCCTCTGGGATAGCGGGACCACCCCTGATAATAGCGGCAGAGGCTCCTCTGGGATAGCGGGACCACCCCTGATAATAGCGGCAGTGGCTCCTCTGTGATAGTGGGACTACCACTGATAATAGCGGCAGTGGCTCCTCTGGGATAGCGGGACCACCCCTGATAATAGCGGCAGTGGCTCCTCTGGGATAGCGGGACCACCCCTGATAATAGCGGCAGTGGCTCCTCTGGGATAGCGGGACCACCCCTGATAATAGCGGCAGTGGCTCCTCTCGGATAGCGGGACCACCCCTGATAATAGCGGCAGTGGCTCCTCTGTGATAGTGGGAACACCACTGATAATAGCGGCAGTGGCTCCTCTGCGATAGCGGGACCACCCCTGATAATAGCGGCAGTGGCTCCTCTGGGATAGCGGGACCACCCCTGATAATAGCGGCAGTGGCTCCTCTGGGATAGCGGGACCACCCCTGATAATAGCGGCAGTGGCTCCTCTGGGATAGCGGGACCACCCCTGATAATAGCGGCAGTGGCTCCTCTGGGATAGCGGGACCACCGCTGATAATAGCGGCAGCGGCTCCTCTGTGATAGCAGGAACACCGCTGATAATAGCGGCAGCGGCTCCTCTGTGATAGCGGGACCACCCCTGATAATAGCGGCAGTGGCTCCTCTCGGATAGCGGGACGACCCCTGATAATAGCGGCAGTGGCTCCTCTGTGATAGTGGGAACACCACTGATAATAGCGGCAGTGGCTCCTCTGCGATAGCGGGACCACCCCTGATAATAGCGGCAGTGGCTCCTCTGGGATAGCGGGACCACCCCTGATAATAGCGGCAGTGGCTCCTCTGGGATAGCGGGACCACCCCTGATAATAGCGGCAGTGGCTCCTCTGGGATAGCGGGACCACCCCTGATAATAGCGGCAGTGGCTCCTCTGGGATAGCGGGACCACCGCTGATAATAGCGGCAGCGGCTCCTCTGTGATAGCAGGAACACCGCTGATAATAGCGGCAGCGGCTCCTCTGTGATAGCGGGACCACCCCTGATAATAGCGGCAGTGGCTCCTCTGGGATAGCGGGACCACCCCTGATAATAGCGGCAGTGGCTCCTCTGGGATAGCGGGACCACCCCTGATAATAGCGGCAGTGGCTCCTCTGGGATAGCGGGACCACCCCTGATAATAGCGGCAGTGGCTCCTCTGGGATAGCGGGACCACCCCTGATAATAGCGGTAGTGGCTCCTCTGGGATAGCAGGAACATCGCTGATAATAGCGGCAGTGGCTCCTCTGTGATAGTGGGAACACCACTGATAATAGCGGCAGTGGCTCCTCTGCGATAGCGGGACCACCCCTGATAATAGCGGCAGTGGCTCCTCTGGGATAGCGGGACCACCCCTGATAATAGTGGCAGTGGCTCCTCTAGGATAGCGGGACCACCCCTGATAATAGCGGCAGTGGCTCCTCTGGGATAGCGGGACCACCCCTGATAATAGCGGCAGTGGCTCCTCTGGGATAGCGGGACCACCGCTGATAATAGCGGCAGCGGCTCCTCTGTGATAGCAGGAACACCGCTGATAATAGCGGCAGCGGCTCCTCTGTGATAGCGGGACCACCCCTGATAATAGCGGCAGTGGCTCCTCTGGGATAGCGGGACCACCCCTGATAATAGCGGCAGTGGCTCCTCTGGGATAGCGGGACCACCCCTGATAATAGCGGCAGTGGCTCCTCTGTGATAGTGGGAACACCACTGATAATTAGAGATGAGCGAATCGAAGCTGACGAAGTGGAATTCGATCCGAATTTCAGGCTGGAGAGAGGATATCTACCTTCCCACCAGATTTCCCCCACTTTCAGATGAAATAAACACACAACAGCAATTACGCTCTTTAAGTGGACAGGGTCGGCCACAGCTTTATTGCTAAATCTCTCCATTAAAACCGTTAACTCGGTCGTGAGGCAGTATGCCGGCCGCAGGCCTCCCTGAGGGCAAGTCTGCCAACAATGCAAATACTGCCACGAAGGAAGCCCTGTCCTCACACAGGGCTCCGACCCCCACCCAACAAAAACAAGGCCTGCTCGACCCCGTGATGTAACCCAGAGAGAAAGATATCGTTGAGGTGAACATCATCTGGTCTCATCAACCGCTGGTTATAATAATAATAATAATAATAATCATCATCATCATCCTTTAATAGTCTCACCATGGGGAAATTTGGTGTGTTACAGCAGCAAAGATTTGCAGTGCAGAGATAAGCAATACAAATACAATATATACTAAACGTTCCAAGGGGCATTCCAGTGATAGTAGACAGACAGATAGAAATGTACAGGTAAAAAGTAGCAGAGTGGATATCACAACAGAAAGATATTTCAGTTCTCTGTGTGTAATGATCTCCGCTTAGGTCGGTGTTGGTTGTACAGCCTAACCGCGGTGGGGAGGAAAGACTTCCGATAGCGCTCCTTCTCACACCTAGGGTGGAGCAGTCGGTCACTGACAGTACTGCTCAGCGCGATCACAGTCTCATGCATGGGATGGGACTTCTTCTCCCGCATGGAGCTCACCATGGACAGTATCCTTCTGTCACCCACCACCTGCACTGGGTCCAGTGGGCTCCCCAGGACAGAGCTGGCCCTTCTAATCAGCTTGTCAAGTTTATTTCTGTCCCTGGTTGATATACTGCTCCCCCAGCAGGCCACTCCAAAGAAGATGGCTGATGCCACTACCGAGTTAAAAAGGCCCTAAGAAGTGCCCCCCCGGACTCCAAAGGCTCTCAGCTTCCTAAGCAGGTAGAGCCTGCTGTGGCCCTTCCTGTACAGGGCCTCCATATGATCTGCCCAGTCCAGCTTATTATTAAGGAGCAAACCCAGGTACTTATAGGTGTTCACAATCTCGATGCCCGTCCCCAGGATGTCCACTGGTTTAGGAGGGCTTCTGCCTTTGCGGAAGTCCACCACCATCTCCTTGGTCTTCCCTGCATTAATCTTCAGGTGGTTCCGGTAGCACCAGTCCACAAAATCCCGGTTCAGTTCTCTGTACTCCCTGTCATCATCGTCTGTGATGAGACCTACTATTGCAGAGTCAAAGAAAACAGAAAACTGGAAAGGATACTCAGCATACACAACATAAGTATAAAAAATAGTATAAGTTTATTTAAGTAATTAAAAACTACATATACAGTATGACAAAAAAGTATATAGATGAGAGGACAATAAAAAAAAGGTGTCAGACAAAGGACACCGAACATATATCCATACAAATAAATATATATAATAGATACAGTGCCTTGTGAAAGTATTCGGCCCCCTTGAACTTTTCAACCTTTTGCCACATTTCAGGCTTCAAACATAAGGATATAAAATTTTAATTTTTTTGGTGAAGAATCAACAACAAGTGGGACACAATCGTGAAGTGGAACGAAATTTATTGGATATTTTAAACTTTTGTAAAAAATAAAAAACTGAAAAGTGGGGCGTGCCATATTATTCGGCCCCCTTAAGTTAATAATTTATAGCGCCCCCTTTTGCTGCGATTACAACTACAAGTCGCTTGGGGTTGTCTCTATCAGTTCTTGCCCATTCTTCCTTGGAAAACAGCTGGAGCTCAGTGAGGTTGGATGGAGAGCGTTTGTGAACAGCAGTTTTCAGCTCTTTCCACAGATTCTCGATTGGATTCAGGTCTGGACTTTGACTTGGCCATTCTAACACCTGGATACGTTTATTTGTGAACCATTCCATTGTAGATTTGGCTTTATGTTTGGGATCATTGTCTTGTTGGAAGATAAATCTCCGTCCCAGTCTCAGGTCTTTTGCAGACTCCAACAGGTTTTCTTCCAGAATGGTCCTGTATTTGGCTCCCTTCATCTTCCCATCAATTTTAACCATCTTCCCTGTCCCTGCTGAAGAAAAGCAGGCCCAAACCATGATGCTGCCCCCACCATGTGTGACAGTGGGGATGGTGTGTTCAGGGGGATGAGCTGTGTTGCTTTTACGCCAAACAGATCGTTTTGCATTGTGGGCAAAAAGTTGGATTTTGGTTCCATCTGAGCAGAGCACCTTCTCCCACATGTTTGGTGTCTCCCAGGTGACTTTTTATGGATATCTTTGAGAAATGGCTTTCTTCTTGCCACTCTTCCATAAAGGCCAGATTTGTGCAGTGTACGACTGATTGTTGTCCTATGGACAGACTCTCCCACCTCAGCTGTAGATCTCTGCAGTTCATCCAGAGTGATCATGGGCCTCTTGGCTGCATCTCTGATCAGTCTTCTCCTTGTTTGAGATGAAAGTTTAGAGGGACGGCCGGGTCTTGGTAGATTTGTGTCAATCCTCAATATAGCAATTAAATATAATAATTTACCACAAGGTGTATCCTGCAAGCCATCATGGGGAAGTTGCATGGTCCTCGAGGTCACACTTTGACTTACGCATCTGTCATTATTGTGCCCCATGTGACTGCTGAGGCCCAATCAATAGTTCCCGGGGCCGCTGACATCACCCAGGAGACCAGAAGAGGCCAGAAGGTGAGGGGAAAGGAGCAGCGGATGGTGTGAGGAGCCCAGGAGGGGTGAGAGGAGGTAAGTATTATTCTTCTGCACCTCCCCTGGACCACAGGCTATTATACTCTGGGGTCTGAGGAGATCCAGGAGTACAGTAATGGTTTATGGATGGCGAACACCAAAAATTTAGAAAAATTGTTACAAATCAGTTCACTCATCTCTAATAGTTATACAGTGTGCTGGAGAAAGATCTCCATCCATCAAAATGAAAGATTTATACTTAGAAATGATATTCTTATATTGTATTTATTCTCATAACTTATATATCTATATTATATTTATTCTTATAACTTATATATCTATATTATATTTATACTTACAAACCCAATATTTCTACCAGTATAGCAGGGGTTAGAGCTAGTAAGATATTGCCATGTCCTAACCATATAGTAGACAAGAATAGACTCCAGAACAACGAAATCATAGGAAACCATGTAAAATCTGTATTTATGAAAACATTAAAATCTATAAACCGGACATTATCCATGATGGCAAAAATCGTCACCTCCTCCCCCTCCCCGAGCAGCACCAAGTCTAGATATAGACAGAAATACCGTAATACAGAGTAATAAGGAGCAGTAAATATCATACAGATATACACCCGGCAGAAACACCACATACAGCAAAGCACAGCGCATAAGGATGTATATCTGCATTGTACAGTGATGTGCAAAACTCATAGGCAGGTGTGGAAGAATGAAGAAAAAGAGAAATGTAAATCCCATCAATATTTGGAGTGACCTTTGCTCTTTGGAGGAGGAGTCCTGGAAGTGATGATCCGGCCCCCACAGATATAGCCCTGATCTCATCATCATCCAGTCTGTCTGGGATGACATGAAGAGACAGAGGAAGCGACATCCACAGAAGATCTGGGCTTAGTTCTTCAAGATGGCGGCGGAAACAACCTCCCTGCCCAGTCCTGCCAAATACTGTCTGTAAGTACCAAGAAGAAGGCAAAGGGAAAAGGTCACACCATATAATGAGGGGATTTACTGTTCTCATTTCTTCATTCATTCCTTATTTTGCAGCTTTCCCCACTTCTGTCTAAGACTTTTGCACAGCTCTGTACTTACTAGGATTATTGCTGCACCTTATTACTTTGTGTCTGGGTTTTCTGCATATATCTAGACGTGTCTTGGTGCTGCTCAGTGGGTTGGGGATTTTTGCTATCGTGGATCTTGTTGTCCTTTTACATTGTCTTGATCCACATTATACATTGTTTCCAGTAACCCTGTATATTGTGACTTACAAGGAAACCCTTTTAACCCTTTTTTGAGTCTCGCCAAACACTTTCCACCATTCTCAAATCCTGCAGGATGGTGTAACATAATCTTACAGATCAGACAGGAAAGTACCACAATTGATTTATTGCGCAGTTTTATCAGGACCCTTTACATATTTATATTCAGATAGCGTTACCCTCTGCCCACACACATACTGTATTCTCTTCTCCACACTAAGTAAGATGGAATAAGTGAGATCTTCCCTGGGGTCACTGCAGGACTGCAAACTGCTGGCAACACTAATGGCTGGAATTTTACAGGCAGTGTAAAAGGACCTTTGATGATGTCACAGTGATGTCACCGGTCATATACAGGGGTCTAGCTTGTATAATAGCTCAGTGTATGGAAAAAGCTGTGCAGGGCTGTACCGAGGTAACAGTGCTAAGTGTGGGTGGAAAGTTGATGTAGCAGGGCTGAGTGTGTGGGGGAAATGTGGAAGCACAGAGCTGAGTGTGAGGGGAAGTGGATGTAGGAAAGTTGAGTGTAGGGAGAATGTGGATGTAATAGAGCTGAGTGTGGGGGAAGGTGAATATGGTGAATATAGAGTTGTGTTTGGGGGCATGAAGACAGAAGTGGTGAGAGTATGGAGGGAGCAGGGAGGGAAGCAAAGAGGTAGCAGAGTTGTTTGTGCAGGGAGGAAAACATGGGATCAGCAGTGTTGTGTAGGAGGTAGCAGAGTTGTATGTGGGGACAAGAAGCTAGCAGAGCTATGAGTGGGGCAGAACATTGATGTAGAAGATCAGAGTGTAGGTAAGAACATGGAGGTAGCAGAACTGTGTGTAACATATGTGACAGAAGAAGCAGAACAGAGGCAGTATACAGCTGAAAAGTATAATAGAGGCCGAATATACAAGTAGCTGACTTTTTTTTTCCAATGGGACTAAGTACAGTAATGAAGGGTCCCAAATAACTGTCTTGTCTAAAAGGGGGGTCCCGCTATGAGAAAGTTTGAGAACCACTGCTATAAACCATACCCTTCCTTATACCAGGCAACGTCTTGTTGGCTTTGGATGTAGCAGACTGGCATTGAGTGCTGTCATTTACTGTGGTTTGTCTTCAGTCGATATAGGAGAACCTTCTGAGATTTGTTTCACAAATGTTTGTGAGAAAAATAAACACTGGTCCTCACCTTCCCTCACCTCTTCTGGGCTTGCTTGCGGTGTCGGTGCACATTCCTTGGTGTCATCTGGCCTCTTTGGGCCTCTTCTGTGATGTTACAGGCCATGGAATCACCACTGAGGCCTGTGATTGGATCTCAGTGGTCACATGGGGTGCACTGACCTCAAGACACTAAGATGAGGCAAAGTTAAGTGTTTATTATTTTCCTGCTATGAAGAGACCCCAAAGTATATTAACAATTCATGGGTGGCAAACCTCAAACATTTTGGGTTTGACCTAACCTGAAATTTTTGGACAATTCCTAATGAACCAGTTCACTCATCCCTAGTTATACTTAGTTATCTCAAATCTTTCTTCACTGTAAACTCACTCAGTGCTGATCCATTTAGGGAATAACTACAAAGTGTATTTTAATATCCTGGTATCACAAAAAAATATGGTAGTGATATTAAGAAAAACTGATGACAATGAAGACCATGTAATGTGGGCTCAAACACTAATGGAAAAAAAGACTTGGACAATCCTCTGCCGAATCTTCTTAGTCCTCACCCCGTAAATTATTGGCTTCATCATTGGTGGAACCAAAAGGTAAATATTGGCAATTCTGATGTGGATCTGTGGAGGAATGTTGTGGCCAATTCGGTGGGTGACAAATGTGAATGTGGCGGTGATAAAGAAAATTAAGATAACTAAAATATGGGAAGTGCAAGTGCTGAGGGCCTTCAATCCAGCCTGCTTGGTGGGAAGGTTGAGGGCTGTATGGAGGATTAAGGTGTAGGAGGTGATAATACATAGTAAATCAAAAACACCCATCATAGAGGCCACAGTTGCACTATAGGACTTGGTCATGGACGAGTCTCCACATGTCAGCTTCATGACAGCCATGAACTCACATTACGTGTGGGGGATGATATTGGTCTGGCAAAAAATCAAGTTTTTTACTATGATTGGATGAGGTAAGAAACATACCAGACCCCGAAACACCACAGAAATCCCAACTATAAGAATGGTTCTATTACTTAAAATAGCTGAGTGCCTCAAGGGGTTACAAATGGCCACAAAGTGGTCAAATGTCATAGCCACAAAAAATCCCGACTCCATGGCAGTAAAGGAGTGGATGATGAACATTTGGGTTAAACAAGCCTCAAAAGCGATCTCCTGTAGATTGAACCAGAAGATGGCCAACATTTTAGGAAGGGAGGAAGATGACAGAATGACATCAGTCATGGACAACATGGACAGAAAGAAGAACATGGGCTCATGAGACTCTTCTCACATCTGATGATCAGTAGGATGATGATATTCCCGAAGAAGGCAAGAATGTACATACAACAGAAGGGGATGGAAATCCAACACTGGACATCTTCTAGACCTGGGATCCCAAGTAGGATGGGAATCATTCATTGGAAGCATGGTGGACACGTGCAGGGATAGTCCTTGAAAAACAGAGCATTGAGAAGTGATAACACTGTGTCACACATCACAATTTATCTTAGTTTTAGCCACTACATAACTAATCTGAGTACAATGTATCTGCAATCTACAACAAGACCATGTGCTTTTGAGAAATACAATATCAAAAATACAAGCCAGACTGAGGTATGGAGACAGGCCTGAGGACTGAGAATAAAACTTCATATAGACCAAAGCAAGCCATCGTAGTGTAGAAGTCCTCTCAAAGTCAACCACGAAGCATCATAAACAGAACATTCAATATGCTGAGGACATTGGTCATCATGACAAATACTGGACATAAGGCTTGGGCAAATGTAGAGAACACAAAGAAAAGAGCATCATGGTTGACAGTGGACAACACTAAACAAAACCTGGACAGGTAGAGAAGAACAAAAACTCAAACTTGACCATTACGAGGTGTCCTTTAGTTTATTTGCAGAAGACAGTAAATAAGCTATAGGGGTTCAGCGGTTGCACCTAGTCCTCGGTCCTGGAGGGTCCCAAGGACACCAGTAATTTGTATTATACCTGGTAGTTGGGGTCCTGTCACAGATTTCACATTGATGCTTAGGGGTTTGCATAGTGCTTCTGGCTACAGAGCAGTCATTTTGGTGACCTATACTGTATGTGTTTGGAACATTGACCAAATATTATAGCTCATCACAATGTCATAGACTGACCATGAAGACTAATAACTGTGCAATCTTTTCGGTCTCACATCCACCACAGAGGTAAGTAATGAATGAATCATCTGATGGGTGATTCGGTGCAATGGGTGGATAATGTTGCTCTCCTCTAGTGATGGCCATAGACTATGACATGTACTATGGTGGTCAGAGAAGTCCACGTAGCAATGAAGCTCACAGATAAACATCTCTAGATTCAACTTCGCTTGCCCCAGAATTATCGAACTTAACCTACTCTAAGAACAGAGATCAAGAGAAGTTACCGATGGTCCACCTCCTGCTGCAGATGGTGACCGGTCTGTGAGAGTCAGACACACGTTCCTTGGCTTCTATCTCACTTATAACCTCACATATGTTCAGATCCTGATGCAGAAAGTCATTGGAGAGTCTCCCAAAGTGTCACTAGCAACTTCAACTGGCCCCAAGTTGCTGTGGCCCCTGTGTGAAGCCTCTGCTGCAGGTAGTCAGGCTGGGAGCAATTAAAAGAAGGACAAAAGTTTTAATTACTCTCAGAACCCTGAGGCCCCCTGGATGTAAAGTTTATGGAGTAAATACAGAGATGTGTGACCTGAGGATCGTCCCTGGATGACCTTTAACTCTGTATCCTCCACTTTGCTATGTAGGAGATAAGATTAACCAATTCTTTCACTTTCATCTAATCAACATCCAACATATTGTGGTTAGAGATGTGTGAATCGGTTTGTACTGAGCTGGGATTGACCCGAATATTCCAAATTGTTAGTTTTTTTACGAAACCAAACAAATGGAGATTCATCTCAGACAAACTAAAATGGCCTAAGCATTATAGTCTGGGGTCTCTTCAGACCCCAAATTATAGAGAATGGGGGCACTGGGGTGGTAAAAAAAATAAAAAAAACACTCATACTCTCCTTCCGTTACCTCTATTGGCCAACTCACAGTGTCTGGCACTTTCCTAATGACCTCCAGAGCTCTTCTATGAAGTCATCGACCCGGGCTCAGCTCTGAGGCCAGTGATTGGGCTTCAGTGGTGACCTGGGCGTACCAGACATTATGATGTCATGACGTTCAGCATGCCCATGTGACTGCTGATAGCCCAATCACAGGCCTCAGTAGTGAGCCCAGAGCCAATGATGTCACAGAAGAGCATCGCAAGCCACGAGGAGGCCCAAAGAGGAAACGGAAGATGAGTATAAGTGTTATTTTTTTACACCTCCCCTGGGCCTCCACCTATTATACTTCGGGGTCTGAAAAGACTCCAGAGTATAAAAATTTGACATAACTTCGGCTGTATTTGCCTTAGAGATCTAGAAATTGTATATCATACACTATGTATTATAGATATATAGTCCTAGGAGCCCTGACAGTGTCATACACTATGTATTATAGATATATAGTCCTAGGAGCCCTGACAGTGTCATACACTATGTATTATAGATATATAGTCCTAGGAGCCCTGACAGTGTCATACACTATGTATTATAGATATATAGTCCTAGGAGTCCTGACAGTGTCATACACTATGTTTTATAGATATATAGTCCTAGGAGTCCTGACAGTGTCATACACTATGTATTATAGATATATAGTCCTAGGAGCCCTGACAGTGTCATACACTATGTATTATAGATATATAGTCCTAGGAGTCCTGACAGTGTCATACACTATGTTTTATAGATATATAGTCCTAGGAGCCCTGACAGTGTCATACACTATGTATTATAGATATAGTCCTAGGAGTCCTGACAGTGTTATACACTATGTATTATAGATATATAGTCACATATAGATATATAATCCCAAGGGATTTCATATAGATTTCATATGTGGAGAGGTGACTTAGGTGATTATGTTTTTTCTCTCTTTGCCGTACTAGATTCTGTCCCGTTCCCTTTTTCCGTAATAGGTGAAGTATTACAGTAACCATAGTAATGATTTGGGGTGTATGGATTTAGTTAATATGCCCTTATGAGGATTGTTTATTAATATGACTTAGATTTTTCTCTTTTTCACAGTAGTATGCTAACTCGTGGAATGTTTTCAGCTCTCACTGATGTGGAATGAAAAACTCCCCCTCGTCGTAAATAAAACTTTTTCTCAGGAAGTTTTTCATAAGAGGCTTTTTATTAATTTTATTATTTTTTTATTTTTTCTCCTGAATAAATAAAAATATATTTTGGGGCCATGATATAAGTGGGCATGTGTAATGGGCATATCGCTAATTTATATGTGTAACTTGTTTGGTAATTCCCATAGTTAGTATTCAGATTTTCAATATTGAAATAAATATTCTCTGGAAGGATCGTGTGACATGGGGGCAATTTTGAAGGTTGAAAATATTTATTTTTCTTCTTTTTTTAAAAATATGTTTTTTGTTTTTATTATGATTTGATGAGATATACCTATATACATTGGCACTCTAATGGAATAATTTGTGTGTGGCAGCAGGTCTAGCACACAGTTAATTCTGGGATCAGTCCTCCTACTGGCCCGGGTTCCCTTGATTGGGTTACAGGACTTTGAATAGGTCTGGTTGAACACATTAAATAAAAAAATAAAAATATAAAGAAATTAAGGCCTAGGTTCCTCTATACTATAAATTTGATCACACATATAGGTGTGAATAATGACATTGAGGTAGTTTATTTGTTTTTGTTTGTTTTTTATTTTATCTTTTTATGTAAAAAAAATAAGTTTTTTTTGCTTTATAAAAAAAACTTTTGGTTATTTGTTTTATTTTTTTGTTTATTTATCTATATTTGCGATGTATATTAAATTGCCCCATCTATTCCCTCCAGTATATTAAATTGCCCCATCTATCCCCTCTGGTATATTAAATTGCCCCATCTATTCCCTCCAGTATATTAAATTGCCCCATCTAGTCCCTCCGATATATTGAATTGCCTCATCTATCCCCTCCAGTATATTAAATTTAAATTGCCCTATCTATCCCTTCCATTATATTAAATTGCCCCATCTATTCCCTCCGGTATATTAAATTGCCCCATCTATCCCCTCTGGTAAATTAAATTGCCCCATTTATCCCCTCCGGTAGATTAAATTGCCCCATCTATTACCTCCAGTATGTTAAATTGCCCCATCTAATCCCTCTGGTATATTAAATTGCCCCATCTATCCCCTCCGGTAGATTAAATTGCCCCATCTATTCCCTCCGGTAGATTAAATTGCCCAATCTATTCCCTCCGGTATATTAAATTGCCCCATCTATCCCCTCCAGTATATTAAATTGCCCCATCTATCCCCTCCGGTATATTAAATTTAAATTGCCCATATATCCCTTCCATTATATTAAATTGCCCCATCTATCCCCTCCGGTATATTAAATTTAAATTGCCCCATCTATCCCCTCCAATATGTTAAATTTAAATTGCCCCATCTATTCCCTCCGGTATATTAAATTGCCCCATCTATCCCCTCCGATATATTAAATTGCCCCATCTATCCCCTCCGATATATTAAATTGCCCCATCTATTCCCTCTGGTATATTAAATTGCCCCATCTATTCCCTCCGGTAGATTAAATTGCCCAATCTATTCCCTCCGGTATATTAAATTGCCCCATCTATCCCCTCCAACATATTAAATTGCCCCATCTATCCCCTCCGGTATATTAAATTTAAATTGCCCCATCTATCCCCTCCAATATATTAAATTTAAATTGCCCCATCTATTCCCTCCGGTATATTAAATTGCCCCATCTATTCCCTCCGGTATATTAAATTGCCCCATCTATCCCCTCCGATATATTAAATTGCCCCATCTATTCCCTCCGGTATATTAAATTTAAATTGCCCCATCTATTCCCTCCAGTATATTAAATTGCCCCATCTATCCCCTCCGATATATTAAATTGCCCCATCTATTCCCTCCGGTATATTAAATTTAAATTGCCCCATCTATTCCCTCCAGTATATTAAATTGCCCCATCTATCCCCTCCGATATATTAAAATGCCCCATCTATTCCCTCTGGTATATTAAATTTAAATTGCCCCATCTATTCCCTCCAGTATATTAAATTGCCCCATCTATTCCCTCCGGTATATTAAATTGCCCCATCTATTCCCTCCGGTATATTAAATTGCCCCATCTATCCCCTCCGGTATATTAAATTTAAATTGCCCCATCTATCCCCTCCAATATATTAAATTTAAATTGCCCCATCTATTCCCTCCGGTATATTAAATTGCCCCATCTATTCCCTCCGGTATATTAAATTGCCCCATCTATCCCCTCCGATATATTAAATTGCCCCATCTATTCCCTCCGGTATATTAAATTTAAATTGCCCCATCTATTCCCTCCAGTATATTAAATTGCCCCATCTATCCCCTCCGATATATTAAATTGCCCCATCTATTCCCTCCGGTATATTAAATTTAAATTGCCCCATCTATTCCCTCCAGTATATTAAATTGCCCCATCTATCCCCTCCGATATATTAAAATGCCCCATCTATTCCCTCTGGTATATTAAATTTAAATTGCCCCATCTATTCCCTCCAGTATATTAAATTGCCCCATCTATTCCCTCCGGTATATTAAATTGCCCCATCTATCCCCTCCGGTAAATTAAATTGCCCCATTTATCCCCTCCGGTAGATTAAATTGCCCCATCTATTACCTCCAGTATGTTAAATTGCCCCATCTATTCCCTCCGGTATATTAAATTGCCCCATCTATCCCCTCCGATATATTAAATTGCCCCATCTATCCCCTCCGATATATTAAATTGCCCCATCTATTCCCTCCGGTATATTAAATTCCCCATCTATTCCCTCCAGTATATAGTCTTATTTATATATGGTCCTTATTTGTAACACATATAAGTAGATGTATCAATTCTGTTGCTTTTGCTTTATACTTTCTGCCTAATGAATCTTTTGCTCCTTTGGAGTTGTATTGGACACACAGATCGGGGCGCAGACGGATCCCGTGTACTGGCGCCATAGCGTCAGAGCCCCTGGTAGTAAGCTTACTACCTGATATACTCACCTCACCCCTCAGAACGCTGACAGGTGTGATTATGGCTCCATTTAGGATGTAACATGTGGGGTGAGTTTATTACATGACCACAGTGAGGCGCTATGTCTTATGAATGAATTGATTGTTGTTGTCTCTCTTAGCACTGGTTCGGTAATTGAAATAATTCCCTACATATAGACATTTTATAAAACATTATTGCTGATTTGAGATATTTATGAATTTACAATAATCTGCACTTATTTGCACTTTATACTATTTTTGATTAATTATGAACTTTATATTTATTGATGTTGTATTTTTTATACAGTATATAGTATCACTAATTGTTTGTAATTACCTAATTTATGTTAACTGTGTTGTGTTCCACTATAACAGGCTGCAGACAGCAACAGGTAGTCAGTCAGTAGACAAGCCAGAGGTCAGGACAAGTAGCAGAGGTAGTGAAATCAGGAACAGGCTGCAGACAGCAACAGGTAGTCAGACAGTAGACAAGCCAGAGGTCAGGACAAGTAGCAGAGGTAGTGAAATCAGGAACAGGCTGCAGCCAACAACAGGTAGTCAGACAGTAGACAAGTCAGAGGTCAGGACAAGTAGCAGAGGCAGTGAAATCAGGAACAGGCTGCAGCCAGCAACAGGTAGTCAGTCAGTAGACAAGTCAGAGGTCAGGACAAGTAGCAGAGGTAGTGAAATCAGGAACAGGCTGCAGCCAACAACAGGTAGTCAGACAGTAGACAAGTCAGAGGTCAGCGCAGGTAGCAGAGGTAGTGAAATCAGGAACAGGCTGCAGACAGCAACAGGTAATCAAACAGTAGACAAGTCAGAGGTCAGGGCAGGTAGCAGAGGTAGTGAAATCAGGAACAGGCTGCAGACAGCAACAGGTAGTCAGTCAGTAGACAAGCCAGAGGTCAGGACAAGTAGCAGAGGCAGTGAAATCAGGAACAGGCTGCAGCCAGCAACATGTAGTCAGTCAGTAGACAAGCCAGAGGTCAGGACAAGTAGCAGAGGTAGTGAAATCAGGAACAGGCTGCAGCCAACAACAGGTATTCAGACAGTAGACAAGTCAGAGGTCAGCGCAGGTAGCAGAGGTAGTGAAATCAGGAACAGGCTGCAGACAGCAACAGGTAGTCAGTCAGTAGACAAGCCAGAGGTCAGGACAAGTAGCAGAGGCAGTGAAATCAGGAACAGGCTGTAGCCAGCAACAGGTAGTCAGTCAGTAGATAAGCCAGATGTCAGGGCAGGTAGCAGAGGTAGTGAGATCAGGAACAGGCTGCAGCCAACAACAGGTAGTCAGACAGTAGACAAGCCAGAGGTCAGGACAAGTAGCAGAGGTAGTGAAATCAGGAACAGGTTGAATACATTCTGGTGTCAGCAACGTGCACATATTTCAGCAGACAAGTCCATGGGCAATAGTAAATGGGCGAAGCATCTGCAAAATCAACATTTAAGATTCATCTCCTTAACTGAAACATCTTTTGCTAATTGACCCTTGTACAAGACATAAACTTAGGGGTTCACTTACTTTTTCGGATGTCCGAATTGTGCTCCATAACGGACGTGACCTGTACAGTCATGGCCAAAAGTTTTGAGAATGATACAAATATTAATTTTTACAAAGTCTACTGCTTCAGTTTTTCTAATGGCAATTTGCATATACTCCAGAATGTTATAAAGAGTGATCAGCTTAACAGCAATTACTTGCAAAGTCAATATTTGCCTAGAAAATGAACTTTATCCCCCAAAACACATTTCAACATCATTGCAGCCCTGCCTTAAAAGGACCACCTAACATCGTTTCAGTGATTGCTCCATTAACACAGGTGTGGGTGTTGATGAGGACAGGGCTGGAGATCAATCTGTCATGATTAAGTAAGAATGACACCACTGGACACTTTAAAAGGAGGCTGGTGCTTGCCATCATTGTTTCTCTTCTGTTAACCATGGTTATCTCTAAAGAAACACGTGCAGTCATCATTGCACTGCACAAAATGGCCTAACTGGGAAGAGTATTGCAGCTAGAAAGATTGCACCTCAGTCAACAATCTATCGCATCATCAAGAACTTCAAGGAGAGAGGTTCCATTGGTGCCAAAAAGGCTCCAGGGCGCCCAAGAAAGACCAGCAAGCGGCAGGACCGTCTCTTAAAAGTGTTTCAGCTGCGGGATCGGGCTACCAGCAGTGCAGAGCTTGCTGAGGAATGGCAGCAGGCAGGTGTGAGTGCATCTGCACGCACTGTGAGGCGGAGACTCTTGGAGCAAGGCCTGGTCTCAAGGAGGGCAGCAAAGAAGCCACTTCTCTCCAGAAAAAAACATCAGGGACAGACTGATATTCTGCAAAAGGTACAGGGAGTGGACTGCTGAGGACTGGGGGAAAGTCATTTTCTCTGATGAATCCCCTTTTCGATTGTTTGGAACATCTGGAAAACAGCTTATTCGGAGAAGAAGAGGTGAGCGCTACCACCAGTCTTGTCTCATGCCAACTGTAAAGCATCCTGAAACCATTCATGTGTGGGGTTGCTTCTCAGCCAAGGGAATCGGCTCTCTCACAGTCTTGCCATGAATAAAGAATGGTACCAGAATGTCCTCCAAGAGCAACTTCTCCCAACCGTCCAAGAGCAGTTTGGCGCTCAACAATGCCTTTTCCAGCATGATGGAGCACCTTGCCATAAAGCAAAGGTGATAACTAAATGGCTCAGGGAACAAAACATAGAGATTTTGGGTCCATGGCCTGGAAACTCCCCAGATCTTAATCCCATTGAGAACTTGTGGTCAATCATCAAGAGACGGGTGGACAAACAAAAACCAACAAATTCAGACAAAATGAAAGCATTGATTCTGCAAGAATGGACTGCTATCAGTCAGGATTTGGTCCAGAAGTTGATTGAGAGCATGCCAGGGAGAATTGCAGAGGTCCTGAAGAAGAAGGGTCAACACTGCAAATATTGACTTGCTGCATTAACTCATTCTAACTGTCAATATAAGCTTCTGTTACTCATAATATGAATGCAATTCTATTTCTGTATGTGATAAAAACATCTGACAAACACACAGAAAAACCAGAGGGCAGCAGATCATGTGAAAATAGAATATTTGTGTCATTCTCAAAACTTTTGGCCATGACTGTACATTAGTTTGCATGTTACTAGTTTAGCTACTATGGGGAAATTCATTATTATTTGATTTATTATTTGATTATTATTATTTGATGCCACTCTTTTGGTTTGTGGCTTTTTAACGCTAATTGTGACTAAATTGTCACAACTGAGCTCTTTTGTGCTAACCTCATCACTTTTCTCTTAAAGGGGCAGGGTGTGGGCGGATTCATTGGGCGCGCTACATTTATCATCGCACACCCTCCTGGAGGATGTGACTAACTCCTGGCGAGACGTCTGCGCCGACACAGTTTGATGATCATGATCAAGTCCCCTCCTTGTGTTTGTCTTTCATTGTGACTTAGATACAATCAGATCACATTATATCAGTCATCAATACAAAAATTCATTCCAAAAGGTTCACTTACTTTGTCTTGAATGCCACTTGCCTTAGAAGCAGCTCGTTGGCATTGAGTGCTCGTATTTAGACACTTTGAGGAGCTTTTATACCTTTTTTTTTTCCACTGCAAAGTTTAGTTTTAGTTTTTTCGGGGTTTCATAAATGTAATAGTTTGGAGAAAGTGAGGAACGGGACCTGGACATGTGAAAGTCTATTTATTACAGCCTCCATCTTAGACTGCTTAAGATTTTAAGGAGAACAATCATCAGTGTTATAAAGGTCACTTGGGTTTCATTTTCAGTTCTGGAAGTGAAAGTTGTCTTGTTGCCAAATCAAGCAGCGGAGAGATCAGACTTTCCTTTCTGACCCTGACCAGGACAGCGGCGTCATCAGATAGCTTGAGAGACAAATACAAACAGTTCCTGCTCCTAGGATAAGCCTCATCATACGGCCGGGTTCTTGTTACTATCTTTATACGGTTCTTTCTATCTTATCTTTGCGCCTTCTCATAAGAATATTTATAAACCAAATAAAAAAATGTAATGATCAAATAAAGAAATGTGCACAATGTGGCATAAGGTCTGGAATATTCCCATCGCCCACCCAGGTCCTCAGGTCAGGTATTTCCCCACCCACTATCCTTGTTAATATTTTGTTCTTCTAACCAATTTTCCCGCAGTTCCTTAATCTTATCATCTCTAAATATTTGATCATGGAGATTATCTGTTGATTCAGTAAATTCATCCCACATTTGCATTAGCAGTGGAAATACAAGAAAGGTAGTAAACATTTTATTAACCACAGTCATTGATGCTACCTGCCTCTGCCATCTCACCATTGTCACACTCCTTTCTATAAAGTATGTTTACGTGTACTGTTTACCCCTTTCATGCCAAAATCTCTTTATGTCTTTATTAAGCAGGTCAAGAAATATCTCAAAAAGTGGAAAATTTTTGTTCTCTGTGCCTGTGACTCTCTGATTTTTGTTCTATTGTTCTGGGCGTTTTGCCTAGAATTGTGAGATAAATAGGATTTTGATCACATGGCCTTGTGTGTGTGGCCAGAGCGCTGGGGTATCTGACATTTTGGCCTCATGATAGGTTTCTGTCCACATTTCCAGAATATCCCGTGTCCTGGAGTAAAAACGTAACTTACAGGAACAGCTCCTGATTCCCGAACCTCCAAGTCCTGGCAGCTCTGGAGGTTACAGTCGCCGCGTGCGCGAGATTTAGTGTTTCCTACCCCAATAACCAGTGATTTATCTTTACTTTCTTCTCTTAATCTATTGTAAGACTCCCACAATGATGAGAATTGTGACTCGCCAATCATTGATTCGTTACATTATTACTATTGATTCGTTACATTATTGCTGTTGTGATCTTTCTTATTTTTGTGATTTTCTGCGTATTCTGCAAGTGATAATATATATATATTTGGTGTAGGCAGCTGAATATGAAGAAAATACCTCTTTTAGGAAAAAAAGAGTTTAATGTCGCTACCTTAACCCTTACATGGCGTAGATATTTTTCATTTTTGTGTTTTAGTTTTTTACTCCCTGCGTTCCAAAAGCCATAACTTTCTCATTTTTTCATTTATGTAGTCATATCAGGGCTTGGTTTTTGTGTGACAATTTGTTCTTCAAAATGGTACCATTTATTATTCTGTACAATGTACTGGGAAGCGGAAAAAAATTCAGAATGGAGTGGAATTGAGAAAAATACGCAGTGCCGCCATTTTCTTATGGGTTTTGTTTTTACAGATTCCACTCTGCAGTAAAAATGTTATGTTAGCTGCGATCGGGGGGTCTACTTGGAGCGGAAACCTAATCCGCTTAATGGGGTCCGAAAGGGCGCAAAATGCGGAGAGAAAAGCGATGTTTGCAGGATTTTTCTCTCTGCATTTTTTTTAAGCGGGTTCGGGGACGGAAACCCCGTATGGAGTTCAACCACCGGTGTGAACCTCGCCTTATTCTGCAGGTCAGTACGATCACGGTGATACCAAATTTATATAGTTCATGTTTTAGAAATTCAAAACTTTGAAGGAAAAAAAATTCTTTGAATCACAATATTCTGACCCCTGTAACTTTTTTATATTTCAGTGTACGGAGCTGTGTAAGGCGTCCTTTTTTTTTCGGGACAGTATTTAGTTTTTATTGATACCATGTTGGGGAATGTATGCTGTTTTGATCACTTTTTATTCCATTTTTTTAGGGAGGCAATTTGGCAAAAAACGCCAAATCAGCCATTTTGACTTTTTTTTTTCCTGTTACGGCATTTACCATATGAGACAAATGTTTTTATATTTTAATACTTTGGGCATTTTCGGACTTAGGGGTACCTACTTAGGGGTAATGTGTTTATGTTTACTTTGATTTAAAACTTTTTTTTTGTTTTTAATTTTTTTAAATATTTTTAAAAACTTTTTTCTTTTTTTTTTTAAACTTTTTTTAGCCCCCCTAGGGGTCTTGAAGATGTGATCTTCAGATCACCTGTGCCATAAACTGCAATACTACTGTATTGCAATCTATGACAGATTTGCTATGTAACTATTGAAGGCAAGCTTCAGTAGTTACATTACTATGGCAGGGCTAGGGGCCTTCAGAAGGCTCCCGGCTGCCATGGTAAGGGGGCGGCTCCCACGATCGAACAGGGAAGGGGGGTCTCCCCGCTAACGAACATTAAATGGAAAGTGAAATTAACCACTTAGATGCCGTGGTCGCATTTGACCACGGCATCTGAGTGGTTAAATGCCCATGATCAGAGTCATCAGACTGGCCCACAGGGAAACAGATGAATCCCCAGTGGGCCCCTGACATGGGGGGGCCCTGCCAGAGTGGTACCTGCCATAAAGCTCTCCACTGCAGTACGTACAGCATCACACACAGCCTATGCGCCTTTTCTGGTTTTATAGTATGGGTTGTTACTGACGCATCAATACCAAATATCCAACCAATATCCTCCCTCCTGGGCCCTATCTTCTTACTGTCACTGCAGGGCCCCCATCACCAACCATCTTGGTAACAGAAGTAAGTGTGAGTCAGCAGGCTATTGGGTAAGGGTTCAGGGTGTGGGTAGGTATCGGTGAATATGAGTTAGTATAGATTTAATCATTTACAAATGGGAGGCAGGTAATATCTGCATTTAGCTGTATAGTGGGCCCCTGGAATGATCTCCGCTGATGGGCCCTAGGTATCTCAGTCTGACACTGCCCGCGGAGATTGTCCTGCTGTGCCCATTATGGATTAGATCAGATTCTAGAAACTGTGATAAAGAATATCACATGTAAGGAAAGTCTGCAAAGGATCCAGGGGTGGACGTCATCTGACAAATGGCATAGCTGGCGCACCACCAGCAAAACCAACCGGCCTACAAGTGTGAGGGGTCAGGTATCAAAATCTCCTCCATGAGGGACATCAAAGTGATGAATAGGACAGTGGTGAACAGCCATAGTGATCATGGAAGAAGAGGGTGCTGTGTAGTGCTCTAACTCATAGACAAAAAGAGGGGCAAAAGACTGTGAAACAACTGAGGAACCAAGTGGTGAAGTGACTCCATACCATTACACTGCACCAGAGACCTTGTAGTCTTCAGAGGAGAAGATCAGAAGAAAGAAGATCTCTAAAAAGACACAATTGTGATTCTAACCATGTAAGTTTCGGGGGCTTGTCAGTCCAACACAAAGAGGTTTTTTTTTTAACTTTTTGTGTATTTGTAACATCCTTGCCTGTCCGGGCTTTGGCGCCGTCCTCCGGGCGCACGCTGCAGCGCAGGAGGCGTGCCCGGTTGTGATTATTTCCTTTGGGTTTTTCTTGTATTGTCTGAACACTGTCCTATTCCCTCACCTCCTTAATTGATTTTCCACCATGCCCTTCTCCTTCACCTTGCTCTCCCCCTGCTCCACTAAGAGTTAACTTTAGTCCTGCCTTTGTGATTGACAGCCTGTCCTCCTATAAAGTTTGGGGCGGGTTTTTTCTCCCTATTTATTGTTTGCTCACTTCCCCATTGGCGCCTGCTATTGCATTTCGCTTACTGGCTATACTCCTTGTTCCTTGTTACCTGCTCTTCTGATTTTCTGACCACTGGCTTTGACTTTGACTATTCTCTTGGATTTTGATTCTGTACTGCATTGCTCGATTGTTACCGACCCCTTGGCTAGCTGACCTCCCTTTGTTGTTTGTGCGTCCTGTCTGCGTTCTGTGTTGTCACTTATTCAGAGTAGGGACCGGCTCCAAGTTGTTCCTGTCATTAGGACAGTGAGACAAGTAGGTAGGGACAGGGTCTGGGTCAACTTTAGGGCTCACTGTCTCTGTATTCCCTTCCTCTCAGGTTTTTGCTGCAGCACTGGAGAATTGTTCAACTGGCAATTCCCTTACAGAATAGCAGGCCATAAAAAAAAAAACTTTAACCCTTCTACTCATTACTGGCATGGCTTCTATTCAGGACCTTGTGACTCGAATGGAGGGTTTGGCTGGTTTGGTGTCTGAGCTGGCCAATCAGGTACACACTCTCACCCAGAATCAAGCTGAGGCCGCTGCTACACCACCTGCTGTCATTTCCCTCCCTAGGGTTAAAATGTTACTCCCGGATAGGTTTTCAGGGGACCGAGGTAAATTTGAGACGTTCAGGGAATCATGTCTGTTGTATTTTCGTGTCAACCCTCATGCGTTGCAGTCTCAGATGGTGGGGGTGGTCATTTCCCTCTTCCAGGGGGATCCACAGACTTGGGCCCTTAAACTCCCCCCTGAGGCAGAAGAGTGGACAGATCTGGAAAAAATTTTTAAGTCTTTGGGGGCCATTTATGCTGAGCCTGATCAAATTGGACTCACCGAGTCCCAACTTCTTACCCTCCGGCAAGGTAAACTATCCGCTGAAACTTACTGCTCTGAGTTTCGGAAGTTGAGTATAACAGCAGGTTGGTGTGACTCCGCTTTGAAAGCTCTTTTTAAACAGGGCCTGAATGATTCAGTGAAGGATGTCTGGGTAGGTCACCCTGATCCCCCTACCTTAGAAAAGGCCATGACCTTAGCCGTCCGCATTGACAGGAGACTCCAGGACAGACGTAAAGAGAGGGTGGGGATTGGTCCCACTAAGTCTTCTGTCTATCCCTCTCTTTCTGTTAAAGAATCTGTTTCTCCTTCTGTCACCCCTGGAGATGAGCCTATGCAGTTTCGAGCACTGGATACCAAGGCTAGACGAGAATATCGTCTCCGGAATCATCTCTGCCTGTATTGCGGCAAACCGGGTCACCTCATCCGAGACTGTTCCATCAAACCACGTGCACCAGCGGAAAACTTCAGGGCCTGAGTGGTATTCAGAAGAACCACTCAGGCAATCAGGTATCTTCTGAAAAATCTCACAAATTGATGTTACCTGTGTCTCTGTCCTTTGGGGACAGATCTGTTTCTGGGCAGGCCCTAGTAGATTCTGGGGCTGCCACTAACTTTGTTAAATTTTCGTTTGTTTCTGCTTTACGTATTGAACTTGTATCATTAGATACTCCTCTGTTGGTTACTGGGGCGGATTTTACTCCACTGGCCAGGGGTAAAATCCGTTTTAAAACCCCCTTACTCTCTTTGCAAGTGGGCTCAATACATACGGAGCTCATGAGTTTTTTTGTTATGGAGGATCTCTCGTCTGATATCATTTTAGGGCTTCCCTGGCTAGACCTCCATAACCCTACCTTTGATTGGCCCAAAAAAGAGTTAGTTAAATGGGGGAATCAGTGCTCCTCCCATTGTATTGCTTTGCATGCCTCCGATTGTCTCAGTGAGGAGACGCTTCTTCCTGAATTTCTGTCTGATTTTCATGATGTTTTTGATCCTAAAGCTGCTGAAGTTTTACCGCCGCATAGACCTTACGATTGTGCGATTGAACTCCTTCCCGACTCCAAATACCCTAAAGGAAGGATCTTCAATCTTTCTGCTCCAGAACGTGAGGCTATGCGGGATTACACTCAGGATAGTCTTCTTAAAGGTCACATCCGTCCGTCTCAGTCTCCCATGGGAGCTGGGTTCTTTTTTGTTAAAAAGAAAGATGGCGGACTGCGACCATGCATTGACTACCGAGAATTAAATAAAATTACGCTTAAAAATCAGTACCCTCTTCCCCTGATCCCTGATCTTTTCAATCAGATTGACCTCTAAAATTGACCTCCGTGGGGCATACAATCTGATCTGGATTAGAGAAGGAGATGAATGGAAAACTGCGTTCAACACCCCGGAAGGTCACTTTGAATATTTGGTAATGCCTTTCGGGTTATGTAATGCACCCGCAGTATTTCAACACTTTGTTAACGATATCTTTAGAGACTTGCTCGGTCGTTATGTGGTTGTGTGGCATCCCCGAGCTGGCTATGGCTGGGCTGAGGGTGATCTCTGTGCATTGTATTATTTCCTGTTGCTTCATAGCCTGTGTCACATAGCAGGGGGTCCTGAATCTCACACAACACAGCGCCACCTAGTGAGCCTCACACATGCATTACACCTCCCATAGGATTGAATAGTAACCAAATGTCCAATGGGAGGACATCGCCTGGGAAAAGGGGAGGAGTCAGCTGATCACTGGGTCCCCATGGTAACACCCCTGCAGGAAGGTCCTGCGTGTGAGGAGTTAGAAGTGTGGAGTGTTAGGAGGAGGAGGTGAGGAGATAAGTGTGATGTCCTGTGAAGAAAGCAGTGAGTTTAGTGCAGGAATCTCAAGTCCTAGACAGGCCCAGGAAGGTTGGAGAGCTGACATACTCCAGCTATTCAGAAGATCCTGTCCCCTGTCTGCCTAGCCATCGCCCTGAAGGAAGTCAAGCATCATCATCTTGTCAGCATGAGACTGTGGAGAGAACATTCTGGAACACGTGCTCCATAGCCAGTATCACAGGATCCAGGGGCCAAGGCCAGACCTGTGGAATATCCTGCCACCCTGACTATTGCACCCCGAAACTCTGAGCTATCAGGACCACATAACGTGAGTGGGGAATATTATGTACTAGTATCACGGTGGGCATCCTCCTATGTGCCAAATAGGAGTCCAGACGCACCTTAGGGCTGTAACACTGAAGTATAAGGGGCTAGGAACACCTTTCATCAAGTCTACCCTGCACCCCAGGACTTTGCTGTGTCACCAGGCGTACCCCGTTGTTTTGTATTGAAGAAACTGTTTAAGCATTTGTGCCTCCACACCCATGGAAGTAAAAGTTCAACTTTACAACCGTTTCTGTGTCTGACTCTGCACCGACAACATCAGGGCGCCCCAAACACCACCAGTCGGCACAGTATAGGGGAAGCGCCCCGGGGGAACAATCACCACCAACATTTGTGCAGCCCCCTCATCACCGGTACCAGTGGTGGTAACGTGGGACAGCACCAGCGCTGCGCCCTCGTGCCCAGAGACCGTGACAAGTCTGCGCTGTTTGCACCCCGCAATCCCAACTGCAGCGTTACCTTCCATCTGGTCACCGCAAGAAAAAACTGGCGTCACGAACAGGATACGGGTGTGTGCCATTTTGAGAAAGTCGCCACGAAAAGTGCGCCAAATTGTCTCCAGAGCATCGGTCTTTATTGTGGACTTTGCTAAGATCAAGTTTATTCCCTGAGAGTGCTTTCCACAAAGAGGGGGAGCCCTATACCCCTGAAGTAAGCCCTAAAGACAGTCCTCTCAGTGTGTTACAGCCCTGGAAGAGTTAAAACGCCCAGGACTTGTTTGCTGCGCCACATCGCTGTGTAAGAACGCCCACAAAGGGTTAACTGTATCTTGCAAAAGTGCGGGAGATTTTTAGCACTGCCCATGAGGCCAGGAGACCCATCTGCCGCCATCTTAGGAGACCCCAGAATGCTGAGCGCAATGCTCCAGCGCACCCATACAAGAAAGAGAAAGGCGAACGTGCCGGCGCCATTTCTGACTCTCCGGTGCCGCATCACCGTCCCTGCTGTGCACCGCTGATCTCTGGTCCACGCTGCAGTTGCTGTCAGTGAGTACTGTGCCTCCCTGTCCTTGTCTTCAGTCCTGCCACGACCCCAGCGAGTGTTTTCCGTGTACCGTGTCCGTGGGGAGTGCCACCATTAAAGAGGGGGAGCACACCGTCAGCCTGCATCACAGTGACTCTGTTAATAGCTACAGCATTCTTAAAGGGACAGCATTCCAAGTTGTAGTCTCCATTCCCTGCCAGCAAGCAGTTGAGTTTCTTAAAGAGACGGCGACCTAATTCCAGTCATACCTGCAAACAACATGACTGAGCAAAGTGACATTGTGCCATCTGTTTCTAGTGATCCAGCAGTGCCCATGGCGAGCAGCCTACCATTCTCCATGCCATTTTACCCTGGCGCACCATGGCTGCCGCGCTACAAAGGGGAGGCGCATACCCTCAGGGACTTTCGTGAGAAGATGCTGTCTCTCTTCCAGTTCTATCCTCTGAATACAGAACAGCAGATACAGATCCTGCTGGGCCAGCTTGAGGGTGCTGCAGCTAGGGAGGTCAAATCCTGGCCTGCCTCTGACAAAAGAACCCCTGGGCAAATTCTGGACAAACTCCAGGTGAACTTTGACGTGCGATCTGTCTCCGAGGTAAAAATGCGCTTCTTTTCCAGACGACAACTACCTGGTGAGACCCTGCGGGACTATGCTTTATCCCTCCAAGAGGCGTTCAGAGCTGTGGTGCAAGTGGATCCACGTGAAAATGTGGACTCTGATAGAATCTTGCTTGACCGCTTCATAGAAGGGGCGGGTACCACATTGCTCCAGAGTCAGTTGCGAATGCTTGCTGCACAACATCCCAGCATCACGTTTGCTGACTTCAAGGCCCTTGCCATCCAGGTCTTGGGACAGGAGCAGCCCCAGCCGAGCCCAGTCATCTGTGCTCCCTCACCTGGACCCTCAACAAGCATCGCTCCAGTTGTCCTGTCACTACCTCTGGGTACCTCACCTGCTGCCCAAACTGCGCAGACTACACCAGCATACTCCAGAGATGACCTTCTGGCCCGAGTGGATCATCTGACCCGTGCCATGGAACAGATCACCGTCCGTCTAGATCGTCTGACCCAGCCGTCTTCATCGTCCAGTGATCCTTTGCGAAGTCTCAACATCTCACCTGAGTCGCCACCCAGACGTCCGTCTTCAGTGAAATCTACACAGAGTGAGAGGCCATACTGTACCTATTGCCATAGATATGGACACACCAGGCCTCAGTGTTTTCAGTTAAACGGGCCACCCCCCGAGGCAGCGGGCCGCCCCTCGGGAGGAAAGAAGAAGGGCCCAGGTGAATCTTCAGTGCCATTGTCACGCTTCGTCTCAGCCTGCCCACACATCACAATCCGGGTGAACGGCGTCCCTCTGACAGCGTTGGTGGACACTGGATCTCAGGTAACAACCCTGCGCAAGCAGGTGTTCCTTGAACATTGGGACTTAGGTGTGTTGAATAGAACACCTGACACATGGATAAATCTGTGTGCCAGCAATGGACAGCCCATACCACAGCAGGGTTATTGGGAACCCACTATCCAGATTGGGGACTTGAAACTGCCTAGACAGGGTGTAATTGTCACTGATGTAGAGGATGATAGGTTTGCAGTTGTAATATTAGGCATGAATGTTTTACGCCATTGCTTTGCAGAAGTGTTGGATGCCTTGCATGCCTCTCTCCTTACAGCTTCTCCCAGTGACCAGCAGACCATTCAGCGGGCCATTCGTGTACTCAATGCCCAGCACAAGTTCGCCAACAAACAAGGTGAAATTGGTCGAGTCCGGATCCAAGATACCCGTCCAGTAACCCTACAGCCTGGAACAGAAACTATGGTGTGGTGCCGTGCCCGTCCGGGCATAGAAAATCAGGACTACGAGGCCTTGCTACAACCCATACAGGTAGATGGCCAACCACTTGTCATGGCTGCCCGCAGCCTTGTCACAGTTTCCAATGGACGTGTTCCTGTCCGCTTAGTCAACTTGGGCGATGCTCCCGTGAACCTCCACAAGTTCCACTCTGTGGCCCTGCTACACCGGTTAGCACCAGAAGACATTCTCTCTGGTGATTCTACCGCCACACAGCGTTCCACCCAAGCTGCTGAGAACATTCAGAATGGAGCCACGAAGTCCTGGTGGGATGAATTGAACGTGGGAGACGCCAATACCCCTATAGAGCACATCAATGGGGTTCGCAATGTGGCCAAGCGTTACCAACAGGCATTCAGCAAACACCCATTGGACTTTGGTAAGACCACGACCATACAACATCGCATTCTGACTGGCGACCACCATCCAATCAAGGAGCGTCACCGTCCAATACCACCAGCGATGTACCAACCGGTGAAAAAGTTGATCCAAGAGATGCGAGATGCTGATGTCATCCGGGAGAGTAACAGTCCCTGGGCAGCCCCGCTAGTCCTTGTCAAGAAGAAAGACGGAACCCTACGATTTTGTGTGGACTATCGTAAACTCAACAACGTCACGCACAAAGACGCATACCCATTGCCACGGATTGAGGAATCTCTAACGGCTTTGGGATCAGCTACCTGTTTCTCGACCCTGGACTTAACCAGTGGATACTGGCAAGTCCCTATGGCGCCTGAAGATCGTGAAAAGACTGCGTTTACGACCCCGATGGGACTCTTTGAATTCAATAGTATGCCATTTGGGCTATGTAATGCCCCAGCCACATTCCAACGGCTTATGGAGAGGTGCCTCGGCCATGAGAATTTCCAGAGTGTGCTACTGTACCTGGACGATGTTATTGTATTCTCCCGGACATACCAAGAACACCTTCGTCACCTGTCCGAGGTATTCAAGGTACTTATACAGCACGGCCTAAAGGTGAAGCCCTCCAAGTGCTACCTGTTGAAATCCCAAGTTCACTACCTTGAGCATGTCGTGAGCGCACAAGGCGTCCAACCTGATCCTGAAAAGATCACTGCAGTCCAGAACTGGCGAAGACCAACTACCGTCAAAGAAGTCCGAAGCTTCCTTGGATTCGCAGGTTACTACCGGCGTTTCATACCACACTTCGCCCAAGTAGCCGAGCCTCTGAACGAGTTGTTGCGCGGTTGTCCCAGAGAAAACTACAACCGAAAGCTTCCGGTAGACTGGACAGCGCGTCAAGAGGAAGCCTTTCAAGCGCTTAAAGCACTTCTGACGCAACCACCAATTCTAGCCTATCCCGACTACAGTCAGCCAGTCCGCTTGTACACAGATGCAAGTCACCAAGGTTTGGGTGCAGTGTTGTCCCAGGTTCAGGACAACAAAGAGCGAGTCATCGCCTACGCCAGCAGGAGTCTGAGAGGTGCGGAGAAGAACGACCAGAACTATAGTTCTTTCAAACTCGAACTTCTGGCGCTTGTCTGGGCCGTGACAGAGAAGTTTAAAGACTACCTGGCTGCCACACCCTTTACCGTGTACACAGATAACAATCCGTTGGCGCATCTGGACACTGCTCGACTGGGAGCCCTTGAACAACGGTGGGCCTCAAGACTCGCGAATTACAAGTTCTCTGTCAAGTATCGCAGTGGCAAGTCCAACGCTAACGCTGATGCACTCTCAAGGTTGCCTGTGGGAGAAGAACCACCCCGAGAAGACATCTGGGAAGAGGTGGAGATGCCACCATTCTACAACAAGTTTGCCCAACAGGTTGCTATTGGTGTCCCTGTAGAAGGAGAACCTCTGGCGAAAACAGCTGCCGAATCCCTCCAGGAGCCATCTCTGTGGAAAACGTTCCAAGAAGAGAGCAGAGTTTTAGGAGAATTGTCAGATTTCCTGCTTACAGGAAGAATACCAACCCGTGTAAAGAGAGGTCTTCATGACGTGGAATTAAAACGCCTTTGGCGACAGAGGAAGCGCCTGTTTGTCCAACGAGGCCTTCTACATAGAAACACTCTTGATCCTGTCACAGGTGAAAGGCTTCATCAGATCCTCGTACCAAGAAGAGACGCACAGATGATACTTGAGGCGTATCATGACAGATCCGGTCACTTCGGGGTACAAAAGACCGAAGCTACCATCCGTCGTCGCTTCTATTGGGTTGGGATGAGGAGTGACATTGAGAGTTGGTGCCGAGAGTGTCCCGCCTGTAGTATCACCAAGGAAGGTCGAAGAGATCAGAAGGCCCCTCTACATCCAATTAAGACTCAAAAGCCGTGTGAAATTGTTGCTCTGGACCATGTGAAGTTGGGTCCCACACGTTCCGGCTACAGCTACGCTCTGACAATGGTGGATCATTATTCCAAGTTCCTTGTCATCGTGCCTGTCAGAGATCTTACAGCAAGAACTACGGCTGAGACCCTCTACGCAGAGTTTGTCCGCCATTACGGTTGTCCTGAGCATATCCTCACCGACCGTGGATCGGCGTTTGAATCCCAATTGTTCCGTGAGCTGTGTCAGTTCCAAGACTGCAAGAAGTTGCGAACCACAGCGTATCACCCTCAAGGGAATGGTATGTGCGAGAAGGCAAATCAAGTGATCATCGGCATGCTAAGAACAGCCGCAGTTACACCTGGTGTTGAGTGGCCTGAGCGTATCAAGGACTTGGCCTATATTTACAACAACACACCCCAAACATCTACGGGATACGCACCATTTTATCTAATGTTTGGAAGACAAGGTCAACTTCCTTCAGACTTAACCCTTGGTGTGAAGGTCCCTGACACCATCAATCCACTACCCATAACAGACTGGGTTGTTGAACACCGCCGACGTATGGAGGAAGCTAAAGAGATAGTTGAAACGCGCATGGATGAGGTTCGTAGGAGACAACAGGAGGATTACAACCATCACGCCCATGCAGCGCCCCTGAAAGTTGGCGACCGTGTATGGTTAAGGAATAACCATCGGAATGGGAAATTGGATCCATTCTGGGAGAAAGAACCATACAGTGTCATCTCCATACCATATCCTGAATCCGACGTGTATGAGATCTCTAAACCTGGGAGACAGCCCCAAGTAGTACACCGAAACCGTCTGAAGCTATGCCTTAAAGACGGACTACCCACAGAGGTGCCCCCAGCTGAGACAACGAGTACAGAGATCTTGTCACCTTCTGAAGCAAAAGAGAGACCCCCAACGTTAACTGAGCTTATGTGGGCGCCTAAACTACTACCATTTAGCTGCTATCCACCAATTGCTCTAGTGCAAGAGAACCCTTCGACAGATGATTTAATTGATTTCAGTGACTCTGTTCCTGATCCAAATCTCGTTCCACTTAGGCGTTCTGAGCGTACCACAAAAGGCATACCTCCAACACGCTATAGTGATGCCATGGCTGTCCTTGGGTAAAAGAGGTTAACTGTCTCTGCTCCTGTATATATGTTATTCCTGCTCTGATTACATTAATGTTTTTCCTGTGTGTATATACAGTATATATATAATATCTTGCCATGTAATATAGTATTTACATTTATATGCAACAATCCAAGCCATAGTGCCTGGCTCACCGAGCCAAGGAAGTTCTGTTACCCCATTGCGGTATGGACATTCGTGCTAGAGTGCCTACTCTTCCTTACAGAAAGGACTGTTTATTGTTTCTCAGAGAGACTCTCATGATAATGGACACTCACGAAATTGGTGCCAGAGAGCCTCTGGACCCATTTGCACTACTGTTGTTTCTATATGGACTGTCTGATGGTACCGCCAAAAGGTTCCATAAGTCTACGTTTAATTATCTCTCAGTTACCCTTCAGACTTCTCATGGACATTCCAGGACTATGCCGGGAGGTCTTACCTCAAGTTTCTAGGTATTATATTTTTCTAAACTGTTAGTGACATTTGCACTTTATTCGTATTTATTAACGTTATGTTACATTTCTCACCTTCACCCCAGCCCGTCGCCGAGGTCGGCTCAGTGAAAGAGGGGGAGTATGTGGCATCCCAGAGCTGGCTATGGCTGGGCTGAGGGTGATCTCTGTGCATTGTATTATTTCCTGTTGCTTCATAGCCTGTGTGACATAGCAGGGGGTCCTGAGTCTCACACAACACAGTGCCACCTAGTGAGCCTCACACATGCATTACACCTCCCATAGGATTGAATAGTAACCAAATGTCCAATGGGAGGACATCGCCTGGGAAAAGGGGAGGAGTCAGCTGATCACTGGGTCCCCATGGTAACACCCCTGCAGGAAGGTCCTGCGTGTGAGGAGTGAGAAGTGTGGAGTGTTAGGAGGAGGAGGTGAGGAGATAAGTGTGATGTCCTGTGAAGAAAGCAGTGAGTTTAGTGCAGGAATCTCAAGTCCTAGACAGGCCCAGGAAGGTTGGAGAGCTGACATACTCCAGCTATTCAGAAGATCCTGTCCCCTGTCTGCCTAGCCATCGCCCTGAAGGAAGTCAAGCATCATTATCTTGTCAGCATGAGACTGTGGAGAGAACATTCTGGAACACGTGCTCCATAGCAAGTATCACAGGATCCAGGGGCCAAGGCCAGACCTGTGGAATATCCTGCCACCCTGACTATTGCACCCTGAAACTCTGAGCTATCAGGACCACATAACGTGAGTGGGGAATATTATGTACTAGTATCATGGTGGGCATCCTCCTATGAGCCAAATAGGAGCCCAGACGCACCTTAGGGCTGTAACACTGAAGTATAAGGGGCTAGGAACACCTTTCATCAAGTCTACCCTGCACCCCAGGACTTTGCTGTGTCACCAGGCGTACCCCGTTGTTTTGTATTGAAGAAACTGTTTAAGCATTTGTGCCTCCACACCCATGGAAGTAAAAGTTCAACTTTACAACCGTTTCTGTGTCTGACTCTGCACCGACAACATCAGGGCGCCCCAAACACCACCAATCGGCACAGTATAGGGGAAGCGCCCCGGGGGAACAATCACCACCAACATTTGTGCAGCCCCCTCATCACCGGTACCAGTGGTGGTAACGTGGGACAGCACCAGCGCTGCGCCCTCGTGCCCAGAGACCGTGACAAGTCTGCGCTGTTTGCACCCCGCAATCCCAACTGCAGCGTTACCTTCCATCTGGTCACCGCAGTTGTCTACCTGGATGATATTCTAGTGTTCTCTCCTGATTGGGCCACACATATTGAGCATGTTAGGAGTGTTTTGCTACTGTTGCGTCAAAACTCTCTCTTTGCCAAACTGTCCAAATGCCTGTTCGGAGTCCAAAGGGTCACCTTCCTCGGTTAAATTATTACTCCCGATTCTTTTTGTATGGATCCACTAAAGGTCATGGCTATTAATAACTGGGAATGCCCCTCCAACCTTAAAGCCCTGCAACGTTTCTTGGGGTTCTCCAACTATTATCGAAAATTTATTAAGAATTTCTCTTCTATAGTGAAGCCATTGACGGATCTCACAAAGAAAGGTGCCGATGTGACCAAATGGACTGTGGAAGCGGAAGAGGCTTTTGTACATCTCAAGAAATGTTTTGTTGAGGCTCCTGTATTAGTACCACCAGACTATGATCGCCCATTTATTATTGAGGTTGATGCCTCTGAAGTGGGGGTTGGTGCCGTGTTGTCTCAGGGCTCTGAAAATTTTACGTGTTTGCAACCTGTAGCCTTCTTCTCGAGGAAATTCTCTCCTACGCAGCGCAACTATGACGTTGGTAATCGAGAACTCCTAGCCATTAAATGGGCATTCGAGGAGTGGAGACATTTCCTCGAGGGGGCCAAACACCAGATCACAGTGTTCACCGATCATAAGAACCTACTATATCTGGATAGCGCTAAGCGACTGTCTCCTAGGCAGGCCCGCTGGGCGCTATTCTTCACACGTTTTAATTTTGTGGTGACTTATCATCCAGGCTCTAAAAATGTACGGGCTGATGCCCTATCTCGCAGTTTTGGTGCCAGCGGTGCCCCTAAGAATGTCCCAGATAAAATCTTGTCTCCCGGGGTGGTTCTCGCCATTATTACTCCTGATCTTGCTACTTTAGTGGTTAATTCACAAGATCTTGCTCCCAGTAATACTCCCACTGGGAAACTATTTGTACCTCCAAATCTTCGTCTTCGTGTTTTGGAGGAAATTCATTGTTCTACCTTAATGGGACATCCCGGCTTCGCTGGGACTAAATACCTTCTCTCCCACTCTTACTGGTGGCCGTCCTGGTCTCGAGACGTATGTGAATTTGTTGCTGCCTGTGAGACATGTGCTAAGATGAAGACTCCTAGGAGATTACCCGAGGGCCTTCTTCATCCTCTTCCTATACCTAAGAGACCATGGTCCCATTTGTCAATGGACTTCATTACTGATTTGCCTTGTTCCCAAGGGAAGACTGTGATTTGGGTTGTTGTGGATAGATTCTCCAAAATGTGTCATTTTGTACCCCTAAAGAAAATTCCTAGTGCTCCACGTCTAGCCTCGTTCTTTATTAACCACATACTCCGCTTGCATGGTGTAGCAGAGTTTGCAATAAACAACAGGGTTAACGTCACCACTAAAATGTCTCCGTTTTATTGCAACTATGGTTTTAACCCCAGGTACTCCTCTCTCCGTAGCACCGAGTCTGTTAATCCCACTGCCGAACAGACTTATCAGCGACTGTGCACAGTCTGGGCCCAGGTTAAAGCCCAAGAATATCAAAAACGGCAGGCAAATAAAAGACGCTTGCCTGGCCCTGAATACAGAGTGGGAGATTGAGTCTGGCTGTCCACTAGGAATCTGCGTCTTAGAGTTCCTTCGGGGAAATTTGCACCACGTTACATTGGGCCCTATGTCATTTCTGATCTCATAAACCCAGTATCTTTTAAATTACAACTTCCAAGTTCTTTTCGTATCCACAACGTCTTCCACAAGTCGCTTTTGAAGAAGTATATCTCCCCTGTCCTTACTTCTTCCAGTCCACCTGCGCCAGTGGTGGTCCAAGGGGAACTAGAATATGAAGTAGAAAAAATTCTGGATTCCCGTCAGATGCAGAATGCTGTTCAGTACCTCGTGCACTGGAAGGGTTATGGCCCGGAAGAGCGAACGTGGGTTTCTGGTAGGGACCTACATGCGCCACGTTTAATTAATCTCTTTAATCGCCAGAACCCTTCGAAACCTGGTTCATCTGGTGAGGGTCCAGAGGCCCCTCGTAAAAGGGGGGTTACTGTAACGTCCTTGCCTGTCCGGGCTTTGGCGCAGGAGGCGTGCCCGGTTGTAATTCTTTCCTTAGGTTTTTCTTGTATTGTCTGAACACTGTCCTATTCCCTCACCTCCTTAATTGATTTTCCACCATGCCCTTCTCCTTCACCTTGCTCTCCCCCTGCTCCACTAAGAGTTAACTTTAGTCCTGCCTTTGTGATTGACAGCCTGTCCTCCTAACAAGTCTGGGGCGAGTTCTTTCTCCCTATTTATTGTTTGCTCACTTTCCCATTGGCGCCTGCTATTGCATTTCGCTTACTGGCTATACTCCTTGTTCCTTGTTACCTGCTCTTCTGATTTTCTGACCACTGGCTTTGACTTTGACTATTCTCTTGGATTTTGATTCTGTACTGCATTGCTCGATTGTTACCGACCCCTTGGCTAGCTGACCTCCCTTTGTTGTTTGTGCGTCCTGTCTGCATTCTGTGTTGTCACTTATTCAGAGTAGGGACCGGCTCCAAGTTGTTCCTGTCATTAGGACAGTGAGACAAGTAGGTAGGGACAGGGTCTGGGTCAACTTTAGGGCTCACTGTCTCTGTATTCCCTTCCTCTCAGGTTTTTTCTGCAGCACTGGAGAATTGCTCAACTGGCAATTCCCTTACAGTATTTCCTTTTTTTGTTTTAAGCCAAATTGTTGGTTTTCTATTACATTAGACAAACAAAGTAGAGAATAACAAAAATGGAAGAAGGGAGAAGGCGTAGCCTGGCAGTGCGTCAGGACAGACGCAGACCTCTGAGCTCCGGTTCTGAGACCTCTTAGAGACTACAAAGCTTCCCTCTGAGCTGTTCTACTGACATTTTCTTTGCACTGGGCATCTATCCTAACTATGATGACCAGAAGAAAACTTTCTAAGCTGGCCCTAAATGCCTGACCGACCTCTTCGCCATGGAGCCCTCTCAAGATGATGCCTCAGGACCGAGTAGCCCCGCTGACTCTCATGGAAAAGATGATTCCTTACCTAAGGCTCCAGATCCCGATGTTTCATCGGCATGCTCACAAGATGAAGACTTGCCGAGGCAGGCGGTGCAGACCTGCTCACACTCCTCTGCATCTTCTCAGACTGGAGGCGCATCTAGGCCCAAGATGGTGACGACCACATGCTCGGTTCTACATCAGTCTCTGCTAATTAGCCCTGAGAAGCAGAAACCACAGCTGGAACTGGCAGCGGATGACACTACCAACACTGTCAGAGGAGTCAACACAAGTCAGAGGATAGTGACTCGCTTTCCAACATACCTACCTCAGAACAAATTGTTTCTGAAGCCTTCAATAAAGGTATGGCCTAAGATCTCCCCTTCTCAAAGACTTTCATACTCTCTGCAACACTATGTCCACTACTATAGATGTCCTTGGCAGTAGAGTTCATCATTTAGAGAACAAATGAGTTAACTAATTCTCATAAAGTTATTGGCACTCACTATTCTTTGGCAGATGATGTTTCTACCATGAAGGCCAAGCTGGCAGACATTGAGGACCTCAACGGAAGGAACAATGTTAAATTCAGGGGTATTTCTGAATCCGTTTCCTCTGCTGACTTACCCAGCTACATACTAGCACTAATGAAAGCCATTCTTCCTGATGCTCTCCCACATGATCTCACCTGGAGAAAACCCATAGGTTGCCAAAGCCTAAATCTTTACTAGACAACATTTCGAGAGATGTCATCACTAGAGTACACTTTTTTCACAATAAAGAAGCCATGATGCAGGTGACTAGGAAGACTCCAAACCTTCTTTCGTCTTATGATCAAATACACCTCTATGCAGACTTGTCACAAGCAACTATTCAAGCCAGATGTTCTGAGGAACAACAACATGGCTTACAAATGGGGCTTTCCAAACAAAGCTTTTGATCCATAAAGATGGCACCCTCCATGTGCTTCATAATCCTGAGAAAGGTACGTCTCTGCTCCAGTCTCTGGGCCTTCCTCCGTCGGGCATTCCAGCTACAAGTCTGAAGAACCCTCCCTACTTACCAACGGAAAAGCATTCAGCTCCGTGAGGGACCTGTTCTCCTATCCAACTTGGAGGGCGTTTGCTTTCAGGTGAACTGTACCCCATGGCACAGGTTCTTTAAGAGCCTGGTAGGACTGAATTTCTACAGATTATAGTTCTATGTTTGACTGTTTATATTTTCCGTGTGTTACACCACTTCTCCCCACTTTATTCTAACCTTTCTATTGTAATCCTTATTCTGGCATCTAGCATAGCCATAACGTCTTTGACATTCTACAGATCCATTATGCATAATAATAATAATAATAATAATAATAACAATAAACTTTATTTATATAGCACCAACATATTCTGCAGCACTTTACAAATCAGAGGACACATGAACAAACAATATGAGACATTACAATGTGACAAAGAAATAAACGTATCAAACAATAGGAGTGAGGGCCGGGCACAAGAGCTCACATTCTATGGGGAGATAGGGGGGACACAAGAGGTCAGAGGGCTTGTTTGCTACCATGGTCCAGCCATCTTTTAATAGAAAAGGTTGTGTAACTGAAGCTGTCTGAGCCGTCACATATAATAAGTGCAAGGAGTGCAGTGTAACTTCTAGATGGAGGGGCCGGATCTGAGGAACAGAGGAGGAAGGATAAAAGGTGTTATTGTTCTCCACCTCCGCACTCTACACTGTGATCAGGGCACGTGATAAGCTTGACCATACAGATGTGATTTTAGGGAAGTTTTGAAGCTGCTGTAGTTGGGGATTAATCGGATTGTCTGGGGTAAAGCGTTCCAGAGCACCGGTGCAGCTCGAGAAAAGTCTTAGAGAATAGAGTGGGATGATCAGATAACAGGGGATACAAGTCTAAGGTCAAGGCAGAACGGAGAGAACGGTTAGGGCGGTAGACAGTGAGGGAGGGAGGAGATATAGGGGGGCGCAGCACTATGGATGGATTTGTGGGTCAGTGTGATAATTTTATATTGTATTCTGTGATGGACAGAGAACCAATACAGCGACTGACATAAGGTAGATGCGTCTGTGTACCAGAGTGACAGAAAGATGAATCTGGCGGCCGCATTCAGGTCAGATTGTAGTGGGGAGAGTTTAGTAAGAGGAAGAACAATTAGAAGAGAATTGTAATAATAATATAATAATAATAATAATAATAGTCCTTTAATAGTCCCACAATGGGGAAATTCAGTGTGTTACAGCAGCAAAGATAAGCAGATACAAATACAACATATACAGGAATGTTCCAAGGTGAGAGGCATTACATTAATAGCAGACAGACAGATAGGACGTAGCAGAGGAGGGGGGGGGGGATTTAACAGACAGAGAGATATTTCAGTTCTCTGTGTGTAATGATCTCCGCTTAGGTCGGTGTTGGTTGTACAGCCTAACCGCGGTAGGGAGGAAAGACTTCCGATAGCGCTCCTTCTCACACCTAGGGTGGAGCAGTCGGTCACTGACAGTACTGCTCAGCGCGATCACAGTCTCATGCATGGGATGGGACTTCTTCTTCTGCATGGAGCTCACCACGGACAGTATCCTTCTGTCAACCACCACCTGCACTGGGTCCAGTGGGCTCCCCAGGACAGAGCTGGCCTTTCTAATCATCTTGTCAAGTTTATTTCTGTCCCTGGTTGATATACTGCTCCCCCAGCAGGCCACTCCAAAGAAGATGGCTGATGCCACTACCGAGTTGAAGAAAGTTCTAAGAAGTGCCCCCCGGATTCCAAAGGCTCTCAGTTTCCTAAGCAGGTAGAGCCTGCTGTTGCCCTTCCTGTACAGGGCCTCCATATGATCTGCCCAGTCCAGCTTATTATTAAGGAACAAACCCAGGTACTTATAGGTGTTCACAATCTCGATGCCTGTCCCCAGGATGTCCACTGGTTTAGGAGGGCTTCTGCCTTTGCGGAAGTCCACCACCATCTCCTTGGTCTTCCCCGCGTTAATCTTCAGGTGGTTCCGGTGGCACCAGTCCACAAAGTCCTGGTTCAGTTCTCTGTACTCCCTGTCATCATCATCTGTACAAGAAGGCCCACCAGGAGGGACGCATGAGACCCACTATTCCAGAGTCGTCAGAATACTTCTGTAGGTAGCAGCTGGAGGGAGTTGGGGGGGGGGGGGGGGGGGCGCGCATCTGGTGCTCCCTGGATGCATGCAGGTCAGGTGTGACTGAGACCCAGTCTCGCGCTGGGGGGGGGGGGGGGGGGGGGGGGCCCGCGGCCCGCCCCAAAACGGGGGTGTGGGGGTAAAGGCCGGGAGAGTCAAGACAGGGGTTATTCTCAGGTGTGGGTTCCCTGGTTGTACCAGGTGGGGGGGGGGGGGGAGGGACGACAGGGGGGGGGTGGGAGCCCTGTGCAGAGGTGGGGGGGGGGGGGGGTCAATTTTCAAAGATTCAATTTCACATAAAGAGAAGACATGATGTTAGAGACAGCAGAGAGACAGTCACTGGTGTTCTGTAGTAGTGCAGGGGTTATGTCACGGGATGAGGTATATATTTGGGTATCATCAGCATAAAGTTGGTATTGAAAGCCAAATCTGCTGATGGTTTATCCAACTGGGGCTGTGTACAGAGAGAAGAGGAGGAGACCTAGGACCGAGCCTTGAGGAACCACAACTGCAAGGGGCAGAGGAGAAGAAATAGCACCAGCGAATGATACACTAAATGAGCGTCAGAGAGATAGGAAGAAAACCAAGAGTGCGTGGTGTCCATGAGGCCAATAGAATGGAGAATAGTGAGGAGGAGTTTGTGGTCTACAGTGTCAAATACTGCTGAGAGAGCCAGAAGAATAAGTAGTGAATAGTTCCCTTTAGATTTAGCCATCAGGAGATCGTTGGAGACCTTTTTGAGGGCCGTTTCTGTAGAGTGTAGTGCACGAAAACCTGACTGTAAGGGGTCCAGAAGAGAGTTAGCAGAGAGATATCGGATTAGGCGGGAGTAGACCAAGCGTTCCAGGAGTTTAAAGATGAAGGGGAGGTTAGAGACAGGTCAGTAGTTAGCAGCACAGGATGGGTCGAGGGAGGGTTTTTTCAGTAGTGGGGTTATGACAGCAGGTTTGAAGGAGAAGGGAAAGATTTCGAAGAAAGAGAGAGGTTTAAAACTTTAGTAAGATGAGTTGTAACAGTAGGGGACAGAGACCGGAGGAGGTATGATGGGATAGGATCTCTTGTGCAAGTAGTGGGGCGAGGAGAAGAAGAAAGGAGCTGGGAGACTTCTTCTTCTGTTACCGGGTCAAATAATGAGAGTTCACAATGAGGAGCAAGGGAGGGAAGGGGACTCATGCCACTTGGAAATTGGGTTATTTCGTGACTGATGTTGTCGATATTGTCTTTAAAGCACTGAGGTCTGTGACAGGTACCCACACCTTTGGCGTGAGGAGGGAGTGAAAGGTGTCAAAGAGTTGTTTAGGGTTATTGGAGAGAGAAGAGATGAGAGCTGATCAGCTTGTTTGGCGAGGTGAAGAGTTATAGGATTTGAGCATAAACTTTAAGTGAAGAAAATCTGTAGATGTGTGAGATTTTCGCCATAGACATTCGGCACATCTTCAGCATCGCTGAAGAAAACGTGTTTGAGGAGTGTGCCAAGGTTTCTGGTGTCTGTGTTGGGATTTTTGAATGGTCAAGGATGCAATTTTTTCCAGGGTGGTTTTGAGAGTCTCATTGTAGTGTTTGGTGGCCAGTTCAGGACAGGAGAGAGAAGAGATGGGAGACAGTGATGACTGTAGGGTGTCTGAGAGGTGCGGAGTGTTTACAGCCCGTACATTTCTGCATGTGTTTTGCGAAGGACAAGAACCTTTGATGGTAAAGGAAAGAAGGTTGTGGTCGGAAATTGGTAGGCGAGCGTTAATAAAGTCAGAGAAAGAACAGAGCTGCTTCATCTGCTCCACCAGATTTTTATTAATTTCCGTCTGTTTTCTGAAGGCCATTTATGTGGACCCCATGAGCAGACGGTTTGTCTCATGTTGGTTGGCATCAGTCTCTCGCTAGTTGACATTAGCCCGGATCAGCTGTTTAACAATTTCCTCCATGACTGCAGGGATTGGTTTTTCAGGAGTCACAGACTTAACCCACAACATAAAACTTGCTGGATGTTTCTGCCAGTGCAGACTCCACCATTTATGACAGGATTAGCTTAGGGATCATCTCCTCAGATAGAAGAGCACATTTCGCACACCCAAGTTCGGTGCAATGGTCACTACCAGCTTTATTTGTGCTTTTTAGGCTGTCAAACAAAACATAAACAATTCAAAATAAAATCCTTGGCCATATATCCACCACCTACAACACAGGTTACTATGACAGAGCACCGGTCCTTACCTCTTAAAAGCTCCAAGAAAAAAACACCTGACTTTACATTAGGACTGCATTGCGCATTGTGCATTGTGGTGCAATTCTAACATTTTTCAGAGGATCCTTATTGGGCTGAAGACAAAATGGAAATGTCTGTGTCATGCGCTTGTGTAACAAGGCAATGATAGATCTGTAGGTCCACATTGCGCAGATATAGTAGAGATTGCGCTCAGTAAACCTCAGTCCTATAGACAAGAGGGTCAAAAAAGACAAAAAGCCATTTTAAGTGACCAATAACAAGCCCAACACCAGCCCCCTCATCCCCCTACAACCTCCCCCTAATATGGGCATATATAAAAGAGTATATAACCCGACTTCTCACACACACAAATCAGAAAGTGAGACAAGACTTGATCTGCAATCCCTTCTATACACACCTGTGTAAGAATATTACTGCCATCTGTCTGCTACTGAGGAAACTGCAGGTCAGTAAGTGTGATATGTGTGTACAGTCATGGCCAAAAGTTTTGAGAATGATACAAATATTAATTTTTACAAAGTCTACTGCTTCAGTTTTTCTAATGGCAATTTGCATATACTTCAGAATGTTATAAAGAGTGATCAGCTTAACAGCAATTACTTGCAAAGTCAATATTTGCCTAGAAAATGAACTTTATCCCCCAAAACACATTTCAACATCATTGCAGCCCTGCCTTAAAAGGACCACCTAACATCGTTTCAGTGATTGCTCCATTAACACAGGTGTGGGTGTTGATGAGGACAGGGCTGGAGATCAATCTGTCATGATTAAGTAAGAATGACACCACTGGACACTTTAAAAGGAGGCTGGTGCTTGCCATCATTGTTTCTCTTCTGTTAACCATGGTTATCTCTAAAGAAACACGTGCAGTCATCATTGCACTGCACAAAAATGGCCTAACTGGGAAGAGTATTGCAGCTAGAAAGATTGCACCTCAGTCAACAATCTATCGCATCATCAAGAACTTCAAGGAGAGAGGTTCCATTGGTGCCAAAAAGGCTCCAGGGCGCCCAAGAAAGACCAGCAAGTGGCAGGACCGTCTCTTAAAAGTGTTTCAGCTGCAGGATCGGGCTACCAGCAGTGCAGAGCTTGCTGAGGAATGGCAGCAGGCAGGTGTGAGTGCATCTGCACGCACTGTGAGGCGGAGACTCTTGGAGCAAGGCCTGGTCTCAAGGAGGGCAGCAAAGAAGCCACTTCTCTCCAGAAAAAACATCAGGGACAGACTGATATTCTGCAAAAGGTACAGGGAGTGGACTGCTGAGGACTGGGGTAAAGTCATTTTCTCTGATGAATCCCCTTTTCCATTGTTTGGAACATCTGGAAAACAGCTTATTCGGAGAAGAAGAGGTGAGCGCTACCACCAGTCTTGTCTCATGCCAACTGTAAAGCATCCTGAAACCATTCATGTGTGGGGTTGCTTCTCAGCCAAGGGAATCGGCTCTCTCACAGTCTTGCCATGAATAAAGAATGGTACCAGAATGTCCTCCAAGAGCAACTTCTCCCAACCGTCCAAGAGCAGTTTGGCGCTCAACAATGCCTTTTCCAGCATGATGGAGCACCTTGCCATAAAGCAAAGGTGATAACTAAATGGCTCAGGGAACAAAACATAGAGATTTTGGGTCCATGGCCTGGAAACTCCCCAGATCTTAATCCCATTGAGAACTTGTGGTCAATCATCAAGAGACGGGTGGACAAACAAAAACCAACAAATTCAGACAAAATGAAAGCATTGATTCTGCAAGAATGGACTGCTATCAGTCAGGATTTGGTCCAGAAGTTGATTGAGAGCATGCCAGGGAGAATTGCAGAGGTCCTGAAGAAGAAGGGTCAACACTGCAAATATTGACTTGCTGCATTAACTCATTCTAAGTGTCAATATAAGCTTCTGTTACTCATAATATGAATGCAATTCTATTTCTGTATGTGATAAAAACATCTGACAAACACACATAAAAACCAGAGGGCAGCAGATCATGTGAAAATAGAATATTTGTTTCATTCTCAAAACTTTTGGCCATGACTGTATAGTGTGTACAGGTCATGTATATCTGCGTGCTATCAGGGCTATGTGCTGTGCTTATACTATACAGTGGGGGAAAAAAGTATTTAGTCAGCCACCAATTCTGCAAGTTCTCCCACTTATAAAGATGCGGCCGGCCTGTAATTGTCATCATAGGTAGACCTCAACTATGAGAGACAAAATGAGAAAACAAATCCAGAAAATCACATTGTCTGATTATTTAAGAATTTATTTGCAAATTATGGTGGAAAATAAGTATTTGGTCAATAACAAAAGTTCTCCTCGATACTTTGTTATATATCCTTTGTTGGCAATGACAGAGGTCAGACGTTTTCTGTAAGTCTTCACAAGGTTGGCACACACTGTTGCTGGTATGTTGGCCCATTCCTCCATGCAGATCTCCTCTAGAGCAGGGATGTTTTGGGGCTGTCGCTGGACAACAAGGACTTTCCACTCCCTCCAAAGGTTTTCTATGGGGTTGAGATCTGGAGACTGGCTAGGCCACTCCAGGACCTTGAAATGCTTCTTACAAAGCCGCTCCTTCGTTGCCCTGGCGGTGTGCTTGGGATCATTGTCATGCTGAAAGACCCAGCCACGTTACATCTTCAATGCCCTTGCTGATGGAAGGAGGTTTGCACTCAACATCTCACCATACATGGCCCCATTCATTCTTGCATGTACACGGATCAGTCGTCCTGGTCCCTTTGCAGAGAAACAGCCCCATACATGATGTTGCCCCCCCATGCTTCACAGTAGGTATGGTGTTCTCTGGATACAACTCAGCATTCACTCTCCTCCAAACACCACGAGTTGTGTTTCTACCAAACACTTCTACTTTGGTTTCATCTGACCATATGACATTCTCCCAATACTCTTCTGGAACATCCGAATGCTCTCTAGCAAACTTCAGACGGGCCCGGATATGTACTGGCTTAAGCAGGGGGACACGTCTGGCACTGCAGGATCTGAGTCCCTGGCGGCGTAGTGTGTTACTGACGGTAGCCTTTGTTCCGTTAGTCCCAGATTTCTGCAGGTCATTCACTAGGTCTCCCCGTGTGGTTCTGGGATTTTTGCTCACCGTTCCTGTGATCATTTTGACCCCACGGGGGTGAGATCTTGCGTGGAGCCCCTGATGGAGGGAGATTATCAATGGTCTTGTATGTCTTCCATTTTCTAATTATTGCTCCCACAGGTGATTTCTTCACACCAAGCTGCTTGCCTATTGCAGATTCAGTCTTCCCAGCCTGGTGCAGGGCTACCATTTTGTTTCTGGTCCTTCCACAGCTCTTTGGTCTTCACCATAGTGGAGTTTGGAGTGTGACTGTTTGAGGTTGTGGACAGGAGTCTTTTATACTGATAACAATGTCACACAGGAGCCATTACTACAGGTAATGAGTGGAGGACAGAGGAGCCTCTTAAAGGAGAAGTTACAGGTCTGTGAGAGACAGAAATCTTGCTTGTTTGTAGGTGACCAAATACTTATTTTCCACCATAATTTGCAAATAAATTCTTTAAAAATCAGACAATGTGATTTTCTGGATTAGTTTTCTCATTTTGTCTCTCATAGTTGAGGTCTACCTATGATGTCACTTACAGGCCGGCCTCATCTTTATAAGTGGGAGAACTTGCACAATTGGGGGCTGACTAAATACTTTTTTTCCCCACTGTATGTGTGTATAGTGTCTTGTATCGTGGTCATTGTTAGCATGTGAGCGGACATATGCTCCTCTTTACTCCATGACCAGCTGTCTCAGTTATTCTCTCCTATCCAGGGCTTGACTTGCTCCTATTAGGGTTGGAGACTATTCACACACGGCATCTGACTGCAGTATAAATGGCATCAAACTCTATTGGAAATGTATGTCTGCAGTTTTTGATGCAATTTCTTAGTTTTATGTGTGAAAAACAACAAAAACAGCATCAAAATAGATTATTTTTCCTGGTATAGGTTTAAAGGGAGTCTGTCATTCGCAAAAAACACTTTTAAGCTAATGGCACCTTTCCTTGTTTTCTTCTCCCAGCCGATTCCAAGATAATTTGTTAATGAGCACCATGGAGCACCCGGGGCGTTCCTCTCCACCATGGAGCTGATTGCGCATGTGCACAGCGCTGCGTACGAGGACTTAGCAGAAAGAAGATACAGAGAAGACCAAGAAGGGAGTCACCGCAATAGAAGAAGGGGTGGTGATAAGCGATGACGCAGTGGGTGCTCGCAGCAGAGGAGGAACGCCCCGGGTGCTCCGTGATGCTCATTAACATAAATGAAGAAACAAATTATTTTGGAATCGGCTGGGAGAAGAAAACAAGGAAAGGTAGCAGAAGAATGGACTCTTTAAAGGCCATTCCAACGTGCCATTAGTTTAAAAGTGTTTTTTTGCGAAAGATAAACTCCCTTTGAACCTGTACCAGGAGAAAGAATCTCCAACGGCTAGTTCCGGGCCTCGCTGCATTTCAGCGCTATACTATTACGGCGCAGAGCTTTAAGGGGTTAATGTACATAATAGAAGTTATGTTTTATATTGATTAATTTAATTTTCCACTGCCTGTCTTCCTTCTCCCCCTTTTTCCCCTTCCATAAGGTTCGGCCTTATATCCTCTCTTAGCAGTGCAGTAGTAAAACTTTTACTCATCGGGAGATGCAAATTCACAGTAGAAGCGGATTGGTAGTTTATATCCAACCATACATTCAGCGTCGCTCATTCACTCCCCAACTCCTCATGTCGCCCTATTTCTGTAGTTGTCCCTCAAGGCTCTGTTCTTGGACTCCTCGTGTTCTCCATCTAAACCTTTAGTCTAGGCTAGTGATGGCGAACCTTTTAGAGACCGAGTGCCCAAACTGCAACCCAAAACCCACTAATTTATTGCAAAGTGCCAACACGGCAATTTATTCTTAATACAGTGCGGATCTGCAACTGCAGACAGTTACGGACCCACAAAATGCAAACAACTTTTTACTGAAAGGTAGAAGTTTGCATTTGGTACTTCTGATCAATCAATTTTCACTATTTACATCGCACAGGATCTGTTTTATAGTGACCGTGCAATGTTATTACAGCCTGTACTAATATCACATGTCTGCTATAAAATAAATACTGTGTGATATAAATAGTGAGGGGCCTCCAGATGGTACAATGTGCTCCACAGTGGCCCCCACACAGTCCAACTTGCTCCACGGTGGCCCCCACACTGTCCAATCTGCTCCACGGTGGCCCCCACACTGTCCAATCTGCTCCACGGTGGCCCCCACACTGTCCAATCTGCTCCACGATGGCCCCCACACTGTCCAATCTGCTCCACGGTGGCCCCCACACTGTCCAATCTGCTCCACAGTGGCCCCCACACTGTCCAATCTGCTCCACAGTGGCCCCTACACTGTCCAATCTGCTCCACAGTGGCCCCCACACTGTCCAATCTGCTCCACAGTGGCCCCCACACAGTATAATTTGCTACTGTACATACCTCCACTCCCACGAAGAGCAGCAGGGTGATCTCTTTCTTCCACCGCAAAGCAGGTGCTGATGAATGACGTCATCGCGCCTGTGTTGGGGCAAAGGTCATAATCTTCTGTCAGTGTAAGCCGCGAACCCACGGTCTACACTGACAGTTTTCAGGTGTATGTGCATTTGCGCATACAACTGAAAGAAGCACTGTCCCAGATTCCCCATTGGTGAGCGATCGAGGAGCCTGGCTGGGGTGATGGAGCACGTGCCACAGAGAGGCCTCTGAGTGCCCACTCTGGCATGCGTGCTATAGGTTCGCCACCACTGGTCTAGGCCAAATCTTAGAATCCTATGGTTTTCAATACCACTGTTATACCAATGACACTCCAATATATCTCTCCGGCCCAGACATTAGCACTCGGCTATCGAGAGCGCCAGAGTGACTACTAGCCATAGCGTCCTTCTCTTCCAACTTTCTCAAACTTCCCCCATCCTTACACAGCTCCCCTACCTGACCCATATAACAAAGTTATTGGTGCCACACTTACCCCAATCCCACAAGTCTGTTGCCTTCAGGTTACCTTTTGATTCTGCTTTGACATTCAAGCCTCACACCCAAGCCCTCAACACCTCCTGCCACCTCCAACTCAAAAAATTCATTGAATCTGCTCTTTACTCACTTCTGAAAAATATTAGTCCACACCCTTATAATCTCCCGCTAAGACTACAGCCTTCTCTGTGGCCTCTCAGAAAATGATGTCTCCCCATCTAGTCCACCCTCAACTCTGATGCTTGCTTAATACACATGTGCCATAATTTTTCCGTCAATCTTTCCCTTTTCCAATCCCTTCACTGGCCACCCATTACTCAGCGAGACCGTCCACAATCTTTCTCTTCCATATATCTCCGACCTAATCTCCCACTACCTGCCCACACGTAACCTCCGATCCTCCAAAGACCTCCTACTCCGCTCTGCTCTTATCCACTCCTCACACAAACGTCTCCAAGACTTCTCCAGTGCATCCCCCATACTCTGGATGTAACCACCATAAAATATAAAATTGTCCCTCAAAATCAAAAGCTTCAAGAAGGCCCTGAAGACTCACCTATTCAGGAAAGCCTACAACCCCCCCCCCCCCCCCCCCCTCCCCCCCCCCCCCCCCCCCCCCACCCCCGCCCCCCCCCCCCCCCCCCCCTCCCCCCCCCCCCCCCCCTCTTTTTTTTTTTTTTTTCCCCCCCCCAAGCAGCATTTTTTTATTTTTTTTTTTTTAATTTTTTGGCGCTGGTTTATTTTATTATGAAGCCGGGTTTATATGTGCCGGATCAATATCACTACTGTCACCAGAGCACCATCCGGGGATTAATATCATACTGTACAGCACCATGGAAGTAATATAATAATGTACAGAGCACCATGGAAGTAATATAATAATGTACAGGCACCATGGGATTAATATAATAATGTACAGAGCACCATGGAATTAATATAATAATGTACAGAGCACCATGGGAGTAATATAATAATGTACAGAGCACCATGGGAGTAATATAATAATGTACAGAGCACCATGGAAGTAATATAATAATGTACAGAGCACCATGGGAGTAATATAATAATGTACAGAGCACCATGGGAGTAATATAATAATGTACAGAGCACCATGGAAGTAATATAATAATGTACAGAGCACCATGGAATTAATATAATAATGTACAGAGCACCATGGGATTAATATAATAATGTACAGAGCACCATGGGATTAATATAATAATGTACAGAGCACCATGGAAGTAATATAATAATGTACAGAGCACCATGGAATTAATATAATAATGTACAGAGCACCATGGGATTAATATAATAATGTACAGAGCACCATGGAAGTAATATAATAATGTACAGAGCACCATGGAAGTAATATAATAATGTACAGAGCACCATGGGATTAATATAATAATGTACAGAGCACCATGGGATTAATATAATAATGTACAGAGCACCATGGAATTAATATAATAATGTACAGGCACCATGGGATTAATATAATAATGTACAGAGCACCATGGGATTAATATAATAATGTACAGAGCACCATGGAAGTAATATAATAATGTACAGAGCACCATGGAAGTAATATAATAATGTACAGAGCACCATGGAATTAATATAATAATGTACAGAGCACCATGGAAGTAATATAATAATGTACAGAGCACCATGGGATTAATATAATAATGTACAGAGCACCATGGAAGTAATATAATAATGTACAGAGCACCATGGGATTAATATAATAATGTACAGAGCACCATGGGATTAATATAATAATGTACAGAGCACCATGGAAGTAATATAATAATGTACAGAGCACCATGGAAGTAATATAATAATGTACAGAGCACCATGGAAGTAATATAATAATGTACAGACACCATGGAAGTAATATAATAATGTACAGAGCACCATGGGATTAATATAATAATGTACAGCACCATGGAAGTAATATAATAATGTACAGAGCACCATGGGATTAATATAATAATGTACAGAGCACCATGGAAGTAATATAATAATGTACAGAGCACCATGGAAGTAATATAATAATGTACAGAGCACCATGGAAGTAATATAATAATGTACAGAGCACCATGGAAGTAATATAATAATGTACAGAGCACCATGGGATTAATATAATAATGTACAGAGCACCATGGGATTAATATAATAATGTACAGAGCACCATGGGATTAATATAATAATGTACAGAGCACCATGGGATTAATATAATAATGTACAGAGCACCATGGAATTAATATAATAATGTACAGAGCACCCTGGATTGAGTAATATAATAATGTACAGAGCACCATGGGATTAATATAATAATGTACAGAGCACCATGGGATTAATATAATAATGTACAGAGCACCATGGAATTAATATAATAATGTACAGAGCACCATGGGATTAATATAATAATGTACAGAGCACCATGGAAGTAATATAATAATGTACAGAGCACCATGGGATTAATATAATAATGTACAGAGCACCATGGAATTAATATAATAATGTACAGAGCACCATGGAATTAATATAATAATGTACAGAGCACCATGGGATTAATATAATAATGTACAGAGCACCATGGAAGTAATATAATAATGTACAGAGCACCATGGGATTAATATAATAATGTACAGAGCACCATGGGATTAATATAATAATGTACAGAGCACCATGGAATTAATATAATAATGTACAGAGCACCATGGAAGTAATATAATAATGTACAGAGCACCATGGGATTAATATAATAATGTACAGAGCACCATGGAAGTAATATAATAATGTACAGAGCACCATGGAATTAATATAATAATGTACAGAGCACCATGGAAGTAATATAATAATGTACAGAGCACCATGGGATTAATATAATAATGTACAGAGCACCATGGAATTAATATAATAATGTACAGAGCACCATGGGATTAATATAATAATGTACAGAGCACCATGGAATTAATATAATAATGTACAGAGCACCATGGAAGTAATATAATAATGTACAGAGCACCATGGGATTAATATAATAATGTACAGAGCACCATGGGAGTAATATAATAATGTACAAAGGCACCATGGGAGTAATATAATAATGTACAGAGCACCATGGAAGTAATATAATAATGTACAGAGCACCATGGGAGTAATATAATAATGTACAGAGCACCATGGAAGTAATATAATAATGTACAGAGCACCATGGAAGTAATATAATAATGTACAGAGCACCATGGAATTAATATAATAATGTACAGAGCACCATGGAAGTAATATAATAATGTACAGAGCACCATGGGATTAATATAATAATGTACAGAGCACCATGGAAGTAATATAATAATGTACAGAGCACCATGGGATTAATATAATAATGTACAGAGCACCATGGAATTAATATAATAATGTACAGAGCACCATGGAAATAATATAATAATGTACAGACACCATGGAATTAATATAATAATGCACAGAGCACCATGGGATTAATATAATAATGTACAGAGCACCATGGGATTAATATAATAATGTACAGCACCATGGAATTAATATAATAATGTACAGAGCACCATGGAAGTAATATAATAATGTACAACACCATGGGATTAATATAATAATGTACAGAGCACCATGGAATTAATATAATAATGTACAGAGCACCATGGAATTAATATAATAATGTACAGAGCACCATGGGATTAATATAATAATGTACAGCGCACCATGGAAGTAATATAATAATGTACAGAGCACCATGGGATTAATATAATAATGTACAGAGCACCATGGGATTAATATAATAATGTACAGGGATGGGTAATATATAATGCACAGAGCACCATGGAAGTAATATAATAATGTACAGAGCACCATGGAAGTAATATAATAATGTACAGAGCACCATGGAATTAATATAATAATGTACAGAGCACCATGGAAGTAATATAATAATGTACAGAGCACCATGGAATTAATATAATAATGTACAGCACCATGGGATTAATATAATAATGTACAGAGCACCATGGGATTAATATAATAATGTACAGCGCACCATGGGAGTAATATAATAATGTACAGAGCACCATGGAAGTAATATAATAATGTACAGGCACCATGGAAGTAATATAATAATGTACAGAGCACCATGGATGTAATATAATAATGTACAGAGCACCATGGAAGTAATATAATAATGTACAGAGCACCATGGGATTAATATAATAATGTACAGAGCACCATGGGAGTAATATAATAATGTACAGAGCACCATGGAAGTAATATAATAATGTACAGAGCACCATGGGATTAATATAATAATGTACAGAGCACCATGGGATTAATATAATAATGTACAGAGCACCATGGAAGTAATATAATAATGTACAGCACCATGGAAGTAATATAATAATGTACAGAGCACCATGGGATTAATATAATAATGTACAGAGCACCATGGAAGCTAATATAATAATGTACAGAGCACCATGGGATTAATATAATAATGTACAGAGCACCATGGAAGTAATATAATAATGTACAGAGCACCATGGGATTAATATAATAATGTACAGAGCACCATGGAAGTAATATAATAATGTACAGAGCACCATGGGATTAATATAATAATGTACAGAGCACCATGGAAGTAATATAATAATGTACAGAGCACCATGGGAGTAATATAATAATGTACAGAGCACCATGGAAGTAATATAATAATGTACAGAGCACCATGGAAGTAATATAATAATGTACAGAGCACCATGGAAGTAATATAATAATGTACAGAGCACCATGGAAGTAATATAATAATGTACAGAGCACCATGGAAGTAATATAATAATGTACAGAGCACCATGGAAGTAATATAATAATGTACAGAGCACCATGGAAGTAATATAATAATGTACAGAGCACCATGGGATTAATATAATAATGTACAGAGCACCATGGAAGTAATATAATAATGTACAGAGCACCATGGGATTAATATAATAATGTACAGAGCACCATGGGATTAATATAATAATGTACAGAGCACCATGGGATTAATATAATAATGTACAGACACCATGGAAGTAATATAATAATGTACAGAGCACCATGGGATTAATATAATAATGTACAGAGCACCATGGGATTAATATAATAATGTACAGCACCATGGAATTAATATAATAATGTACAGAGCACCATGGAATTAATATAATAATGTACAGAGCACCATGGGATTAATATAATAATGTACAGAGCACCATGGGTAATATAATAATGTACAGGCACCATGGAATTAATATAATAATGTACAGAGCACCATGGAATTAATATAATAATGTACAGAGCACCATGGGATTAATATAATAATACCATGGTACATGTACAGAGCACCATGGAAGTAATATAATAATGTACAGAGCACCATGGAAGTAATATAATAATGTACAGAGCACCATGGGATTAATATAATAATGTACAGAGCACCATGGAAGTAATATAATAATGTACAGAGCACCATGGGATTAATATAATAATGTACAGAGCACCATGGAATTAATATAATAATGTACAGCACCATGGGATTAATATAATAATGTACAGAGCACCATGGGATTAATATAATAATGTACAGAGCACCATGGAAGTAATATAATAATGTACAGAGCACCATGGGATTAATATAATAATGTACAGAGCACCATGGAAGTAATATAATAATGTACAGAGCACCATGGAAGTAATATAATAATGTACAGAGCACCATGGAAGTAATATAATAATGTACAGAGCACCATGGAAGTAATATAATAATGTACAGAGCACCATGGAAGTAATATAATAATGTACAGAGCACCATGGAAGTAATATAATAATGTACAGAGCACCATGGGATTAATATAATAATGTACAGAGCCCTGGGTACTATAATAATGTACGGCACCATGGGATTAATATAATAATGTACAGAGCACCATGGAATTAATATAATAATGTACAGAGCACCATGGAATTAATATAATAATGTACAGAGCACCATGGAATTAATATAATAATGTACAGAGCACCATGGGATTAATATAATAATGTACAGAGCACCATGGGATTAATATAATAATGTACAGAGCACCATGGAAGTAATATAATAATGTACAGAGCACCATGGAAGTAATATAATAATGTACAGAGCACCATGGAAGTAATATAATAATGTACAGAGCACCATGGAAGTAATATAATAATGTACAGAGCACCATGGAAGTAATATAATAATGTACAGAGCACCATGGGCAAGTAATATAATAATTGTACGGAAAAAATGGAGGGGCCCGGGGGACCCTTTGGGGGGGGGGGGGGGGCTTTGGGACGAGGAGGGGCCCCCCTGGGGTGAGGGGGGGGGGAAATGTGTAAAACCCTTCCCCCGCGGGCTCTTTGCCTGCTTAAACAAGAAAAGGAGTTTTTTCATGTGTATTCCTCGTTCTCCAAAGGTGTAAGTATTCTTATCTATGACAATCTACAGTATCTGCCACTGTCTATCTCCTGTTGAAGGATTCTGGAAGTTTGTTCTACATGGTAATTTTTAAGATTTGGCTTCTACTTTACTTTTTAGCATATGATCAGTTCTATAGAGTTTGGCATTGTTAATGTTTTACTCCTGGTGGTGGAAAAATCTTTTTCTTCTTGTCTACTACAAATGACATTCTGTCCTCACATTCCCCGATAGCTCAGGGTGTTATTAGGAGGATTCCCAAGTGAACGGTCACTGGTTCATATCGAGGATCAGCCATGAAGATGATTTCCCAAGAAAAGAGAAACAGCCTCATCCAGCTCATCGATAGCGGTCTCTCGGCCAAGAAAATTGCCAAACTGCATCATGTGAGTGCCAGGACAGTGGGAAGAATACGGGATGAAGTCCGTCTATCCATGCAAACTCCAAAATGTAGACGTCCAGGCAAAATATTGGAGTCAACAAGTCGCATAATCACAAGATCAATCAGTTCTGGTGCGACAAACATGGCAGTGGAAGTGGCTTGTATGCTTCATAATAGTGAGATCACAGATGTCCATGCAAGCACCGTGCAACACGCATTACACAAGTCTGGAATGGTGGCCGAAAAAAAGGTGAAGAAGCATTGACTTCAATATTATCATAAAATGCGTTGGATCGAGTTTCCAAAAAAGTACAGAAAGTGGACAGTAGAAGAATGGAAACAGGGGATTTGGAGCAATGAGACAAGAGTCAATAGACTGGGCTGTGATTGGTGCAAATGGATCTGTAAGAAACAAAGGAAAAGGGGGCTAACGAATCATGAAATTGAAGGAACTGTTGCGTTTGGTGGAGGAAGTCTGATGATATGGGGTTGTTTCGACCAGAATCTAGGGTGATCTCTATGCTGAGCTATATGTGAGTATCCTACAAGCAGAGCTACTTCGTACAGTGGAGTACTATAGGTATGAAAAGGACGACATAGTGTTCCAGTAGGGCAATGACTCGAAAAGGGTACATCGAGAATAACAAAGAAATGGTTCAATGACAATGAAGTAGAGACCTCAACCCAATCCAACACTTGTGGGTAGAGTTTTAGAAAAAAGCTGTATTCATAACCAAGTGAGTCACCAGTATGTACCAACATTGAGAACTTGTAGAAGAGAGACCGGGGATCAGTTTTCAGTGTAGACATGCTTGAATCTGATGGAGAACATGCCCAGAAGGATCCAGACAGAGGTGAAAGCCAAAGGTGGATTTACAAAATAATAAAAATTTAAATTTAGATTTTTTTTGGAGCAAAACAGTAACAGTAACAATGCAGTAACCTGAGAAGAATCTGCAGAACTGATAATATGCTAAATAGTTACAAGTCACATTTATGTATGTATGCTCACACATACGGCCGTCTTATGACTCCATTTTATATGTTGCTGCAATGGGGCTCCCATAAAGCCCTCCACTGTATCTTCATATATAGTAGATGAGATGAGGTTGGATGAAGACATCAGTCCATCAAGTCCAACCTATAACCCTACAGTCCCCTACAGTATTAATCCAGAGGAAGGCAAAAAAACCCATATTTCCATTTCATGGGAAAATATTCCTTCCCGACTCCAATCTGGCAATCAGTATAAAACCCTGGATCAACGTGTCCTTAAAATCTATAACCCATAACCCGTAATGTTGTTCTGTTCAAGAAAGGCATCCAGGCCCTCTGAACTTGTCCAATGAATCCACCATCACCACTTCCTGGGGCAGAGACCTCCATAGCCTCGCTGTTCTTACTGTAAAGAATCCTCTTCTATGTTGCTGGTGAAACTTTCTCTCCTCCAGTCGTAGAGGACGTCCCCTTGTCACTGTCACTGGCCTAGATGTAGATGTTGTTCCCTTGTCACTGTCACCGGTCTAGGTGTTGAGGACGTCCCCTTATCACTGTCACTGGTCTACGTGTAGATGTTGTCCCCTTGTCACTGGCCTAGGTGTAGAGGACGTCCCCTTGTCACTGTCACTGGTCTAGGTATAGAGGACGTTCCCTTGTCACTATCACTGGCCTAGGTGTAGAGGACGTCCCCTTGTCATTGTCACTGACCTAGGTGTAGAGGATGTCCCCTTGTCACTGTCACTGGCCTAGGTGTAGAGGATGTCCCCTTGTCACTGTCACTGGCTTAGGTGTAGAGGACGTCCCCTTGTCACTGTCACAGGCCTAGGTGTAGAGGACGTCCCCTTGTCACTGTCACTGGCCTAGGTGTAGAGGACGTCCCCTTGTCACTGTCACCGGTCTAGGTGTAGAGGATGTCTCCTTGTCACTGTCACTGGCCTAGGTGTAGAGGATGTCTCCTTGTCACTGTCACTGGCCTAGGTGTAGAGGAGGTCCCCTTGTCACTGTCACTGGTCTAGGTGTAGAGGACGTCCTCTTGTCGCTGTCACTGGCCTAGGTGTAGAGGACGTCCCCTTGTCACTGTCACCGGTCTAGTTGTAGAGGACGTCCCCTTGTCACTGTCACTGGCCTAGGTGTAGAGGATGTCTCCATGTCACTGTCACCGGTCTAGGTGTAGAGGACGTCCTCTTGTCGCTGTCACTAGCCTAGGTGTAGAGGACGTCCCCTTGTCATTGTCACTGACCTAGGTGTAGAGGATGTTCCCTTGTCACTGTCACTGGTCTAGATGTAGAGGATGTCCCCTTGTCACTGTCACTGGCCTAGGTGTAGAGGACGTCCCCTTGTCACTGTCACAGGCCTAGGTGTAGAGGACGTCCCCTTGTCACTGTCACTGGCCTAGGTGTAGAGGACGTCCCCTTGTCGCTGTCACCGGTCTAGTTGTAGAGGACGTCTCCTTGTCGCTGTCACCGGTCTAGTTGTAGAGGACGTCCTCTTGTCACTGTCACTGGTTTAGGTATAGAGGACGTCCCCTTGTCACTATCACTGGCCTAGGTGTAGAGGACGTCCCCTTGTCGCTGTCACCGGTCTAGTTGTAGAGGACGTCCTCTTGTCACTGTCACTGGTTTAGGTATAGAGGACGTCCCCTTGTCACTATCACCGGCCTAGGTGTAGAGGACGTCTCCTTGTCACTGTCACTGGTCTAGGTATAGAGGACGTTCCCTTGTCACTATCACTGGCCTAGGTGTAGAGGACGTCCCCTTGTCATTGTCACTGACCTAGGTGTAGAGGATGTCCCCTTGTCACTGTCACTGGCCTAGGTGTAGAGGATGTCCCCTTGTCACTGTCACTGGCTTAGGTGTAGAGGACGTCCCCTTGTCACTGTCACAGGCCTAGGTGTAGAGGACGTCCCCTTGTCACTGTCACTGGCCTAGGTGTAGAGGACGTCCCCTTGTCACTGTCACTGGCCTAGGTGTAGAGGATGTCTCCTTGTCACTGTCACTGGCCTAGGTGTAGAGGAGGTCCCCTTGTCACTGTCACTGGTCTAGGTGTAGAGGACGTCCTCTTGTCGCTGTCACCGGTCTAGTTGTAGAGGACGTCCTCTTGTCACTGTCACTGGTTTAGGTATAGAGGACGTCCCCTTGTCACTATCACCGGCCTAGGTGTAGAGGACGTCTCCTTGTCACTGTCACTGGTCTAGGTATAGAGGACGTTCCCTTGTCACTATCACTGGTCTAGGTGTAGAGGACGTCCTCTTGTCGCTGTCACTGGCCTAGGTGTAGAGGACGTCCCCTTGTCACTGTCACCGGTCTAGTTGTAGAGGACGTCCCCTTGTCACTGTCACTGGCCTAGGTGTAGAGGATGTCTCCTTGTCACTGTCACCGGTCTAGGTGTAGAGGACGTCCTCTTGTCGCTGTCACTAGCCTAGGTGTAGAGGACGTCCCCTTGTCATTGTCACTGACCTAGGTGTAGAGGATGTCCCCTTGACACTGTCACTGGTCTAGGTGTAGAGGATGTCCCCTTGTCACTGTCACTGGCCTAGGTGTAGAGGACGTCCCCTTGTCACTGTCACAGGCCTAGGTGTAGAGGACGTCCCCTTGTCACTGTCACTGGCCTAGGTGTAGAGGACGTCCCCTTGTCGCTGTCACCGGTCTAGTTGTAGAGGACGTCCCCTTGTCGCTGTCACCGGTCTAGTTGTAGAGGACGTCCTCTTGTCACTGTCACTGGTTTAGGTATAGAGGACGTCCCCTTGTCACTATCACTGGCCTAGGTGTAGAGGACGTCCCCTTGTCGCTGTCACCGGTCTAGTTGTAGAGGACGTCCTCTTGTCACTGTCACTGGTTTAGGTATAGAGGACGTCCCCTTGTCACTATCACCGGCCTAGGTGTAGAGGACGTCTCCTTGTCATTGTCACTGGTCTAGGTATAGAGGACGTCCCCTTGTCACTATCACTGGCCTAGGTGTAGAGGATGTCCCCTTGTCACTGTCACTGGCCTAGGTGTAGAGGATGTCCCCTTTTCACTGTCACAGGCCTAGGTGTAGAGGACGTCCCCTTGTCACTGTCACTGGCCTAGGTGTAGAGGACGTCCCCTTGTCACTGTCACCGGTCTAGGTGTAGAGGATGTCTCCTTGTCACTGTCACCGGTCTAGGTGTAGAGGATGTCTCCTTGTCACTGTCCCTGGCCTAGGTGTAGAGGATGTCTCCTTGTCACTGTCACTGGCCTAGGTGTAGAGGAGGTCCCCTTGTCACTGTCACCAGTCTAGGTGTAGAGGACGTCCTCTTGTCGCTGTCACTGGCCTAGGTGTAGAGGACGTCCCCTTGTCGCTGTCACCGGTCTAGTTGCAGAGGACGTCCCCTTGTCACTGTCACTGGCCTAGGTGTAGAGGATGTCTCCTTGTCGCTGTCACCGGTCTAGTTGTAGAGGACGTCCCCTTGTCACTGTCACCGGCCTAGGTGTAGAGGACGTCCTCTTGTTGCTGTCACTGGCCTAGGTGTAGAGGACGTCCCCTTGTCACTGTCACCGGCCTAGGTGTAGAGGATGTCTCCTTGTCACTGTCACCGGTCTAAGTGTAGAGGATGTCCCCTTGTCACCGGTCTAGGTGTAGAGGATGTCTCCTTGTCACCGGTCTAGGTGTAGAGCATGTCCCATTGTCACTGTCACTGGTCTAGGTGTAGAGGACGTCCCCTTGTCACTGTCACCGGTCTAGGTGTAGAGGATGTCTCCTTGTCACTGTCACTGGCCTAGGTGTAGAGGACGTCCCCTTGTCACTGTCACTGGCCTAGGTGTAGAGGATGCCCCCTTGTCACCGGTCTAGGTGTAGAGGACGTCCTCTTGTCACTGTCACTGGCCTAGGTGTAGAGGACATCCCCTTGTCACTGTCACCGGTCTAGGTGTAGAGGACATCCCCTTGTCACTGTCACCGGTCTAGGTGTAGAGGACGTCCCCTTGTCACTGTCACTGGCCTAGGTGTAGAGGACGTCCTCTTGTCACTGTCACTGGCTTAGGTGTAGAGGACATCCCCTTGTCACTGTCACCGGTCTAGGTGTAGAGGACATCCCCTTGTCACTGTCACCGGTCTAGGTGTAGAGGATGCCCCCTTGTCACTGTCACTGGCCTAGGTGTAGAGGACGTTCCTTGTCACACTCACTGGCCTAGGAGTACAAAGATCATTAGAAAGTTCCTTGTGCTGTCCCTTCATGTATTTGTACATTGTTATTAGATCTCCCTGTAGACATCTTTTCTCTAAACTGAATAACCTCAAGTTAGTTAATCTATCGTTGTCCTCCAATCCACCCATTCTCCTAATAATTTTGGTTGCCCTTCTTTGCACTCTCTCTAGTTCGATTATGTCTTCCTTGTATACTGGGGCCCAGAATTGTGCACAATAGTCTAAGTGTGGCCGTACCAGTGATTTGTACAGAGGCATAACTATGTTCTTGTCATGAGTGTCTAGACCTCTTTTGATGCATCCCATAATTTTATTTGCCTTGGCAGCCGCTGCCTGGCACTGGTCACTAAAGGTAAGCTTACTGTCCACCACAATCCCCAAGACTCTCTCACTGACAGTCTTACCCAGTAATTTACTATTAAGTACATAATCAGACATTTTATTTTGTCAACCAAAATCCATAACCTTACATTTGTCAATATTAAACTTCATTTGCCAATTCCATTTAAACCTGACCCTGTGCATGGCTAGCAGAGATGGGCGACCCTCACGAGATTTACTTTGATGAATATTCATGAGCTTTGTCTGCACAAACCAGACGTGCTATTATCATAGAGTATAATAAGTCAAGGCCCAGGTTAGGTGCAACAACATAATAAACCATTATCAGCTCTCCAGTCACTGACCGCAGACTGTGAAACCAGAGAATATCGAAAGTGTAATAACAAGCCAAAAACATCCATATTATACAAGGAATAGGAATTATTGACAGAAAAATGATAATTTCCGTAATTACATAAGAAGAAAATGAAAACCTAATCTTATTCATTTATATATAGCATCAACATATTGCACATCACTGGTCCACAATGGGGCTCACAATCTGGATTCCCTCTCAGACACAGACACTGAGGTCACCGTCCTAGGAAGCCAATAATTAGGGAACCAATTCATTTACTGTAGAACTGGATTCGGCCCAACAATTTCCAAAAGTTTTGGGTTGACCTGATCACAAAATTTTTGGGGTTTGTTATCCACAAAACATTATTAAACTCTGGGGATCCCTCAGACGTCAGAATATAATAAGTGGAGGCGCGGGGGGAGGTGAGGGAAAAAATATATACTCACCTTGCCTCACCCCTCCTGGACCTTCACTTACTATACTCTGAGTCTGAGGAGACCCCAAAGCATAATAATTGTACTTCTGGTTCTATTCAAACAAGATCGGCCCAAAACAAAACAGAGGCATGAACCTCACAAACATTTGTAGAAGTGAAACAATTGTAGAGGTTCGGCTATCTCTGCCAATAATCAGGCAATGGATGTGTTGTATTCGGATATCTGCTGTATTGTGTATGTGTTATCTCCTGGTCAATCTATGTATTTGATTTCTTTTAGGTGATGAATCTGGAGGAGCAGTGAGAAGCCAAGTCTGTTGTAGAGCTCAAGATCATGTCATATTGTATGAGCTTTATACTGAAGAAGATGATTAAATGTATCAGTAACATGGAGCGGCCATTGTCTTCTATTCATACACCAAAGGACTATATCTATATAACATAGTGTATGACACTGTCAGGGCTCCTAGTACTATATATCTATAATACATAGTGTATGACACTGTCAGGGCTCCTAGTACTATATATCTATAATACATAGTGTATGACACTGTCAGGGCTCCTAGGACTATATATCTATATAACATAGTGTATGACACTGTCAGGGCTCCTAGTACTATATATCTATAATACATAGTGTATGACACTGTCAGGGCTCCTAGGACTATATATCTATAATACATACAGTAGTGTATGACACTGTCAGGGCTCCTAGGACTATATATCTATAAAACATAGTGTATGACACTGTCAGGACTGCTAGGACTATATATGTATAATACATAGTGTATGACACTGTCAGGGCTCCTAGGTCTATATATCTATAAAACATAGTGTATGACACTGTCAGGGCTCCTAGGACTATATATCTATAAAACATAGTGTATGACACTGTCAGGGCTCCTAGGACTATATAACTATAAAACATTGTATATGACACTGTCAGGGCTCCTAGGACTATATATCTATAATACATAGTGTATGACACTGTCAGGGCTCCTAGGACTATATATCTATAATACATAGTGTATGACAATGTCAGGGCTCCTAGGACTCTATATCTATAATACATAGTGTATGACACTGTCAGGGCTCCTAGGACTATATAACTATAAAACATTGTATATGACACTGTCAAGGCTCCTAGGACTATATATCTATAATACATAGTGTATGACACTGTCAGGGCTCCTAGGACTATAAATCTATATATTATTATTATTTATTTATATAGCACCATTAATTCCATGGAGCTTTACATTTGAGGGTTTACATACGGTACACAAGATGTACAAAACAGATAATACTAACAGTGATCACTGGCACAGTGGGATAGAGGGCCCTGCCCACAAGGGTTTACAATCTATGAGGGAAGAGGGATAGAGACAGAAGGTGGGGGTAGAGGCTGTACAGATGGTGGTGTGGTGACAGTAGCGTTATTGGAGGTTGTACAGATGGCGGTGTGGTGACAGTAGTGTTATTGGGGGTTGTACAGATGGCGGTGTGGTGACAGTAGTGTTATTGGAGGTTGTACAGATGGCGGTGTGGTGACAGTAGTGTTATTGGAGGCTGTACAGGTGGTGGTGACAGTAGTGTTATTGGAGGCTGTACAGATGGTGGTGTGGTGACAGTAGCGTTATTGGAGGTTGTAGGCCTTCCTGAATAGGTGAGTCTTCAGGGCCTTCTTGAAGCTTGTGACTGTGGGGGTCAGTCTTATGTGTCTTGGTAATGAGTTCCAGAGTATGGGGGATGCACGGGAGAAGTCTTGGAGACGGTTGTGTGAGGAGCGGATAAGAGCAGAGCGGAGTAGGAGGTCTTTGGAGGATCGGAGGTTACATGCGGGCAGGAAGCAGGAGATTAGGTCGGAGATATATGGAGGGGACAGGTTGTGGATGGCTTTGTATGTCAGCATTAGTAATTTGAACTCTATTCGCTGGGCGATGGGTAGCCAGTGAAGGGATTGGCAGAGGGGGTCGGCTGATGAAGAACGGGGGGAGAGGTGTATTAGATGAGCAGCACAGTTTAAGGTGGACTGGAGGGGGGCAGAGTGTTAGCTGGGAGGCCATGGAGAAGGGTGTTGCAGAAGTCTAGGCGGGGAGATTATGAGGGCGTGGACTAGCATCTTTGTAGCTTCAGGGGTGAGGAAGGAGCGGATTCAATGGATGTTCTTGAGTTGGAGGCGGCAGGAGGTGTTGAAGGTTTGAATATGCGGCTTGAAGGATAGGTCATATTCTAAGGTTATCCCAAGGCAGTGGGCCTGTGGGACTGGGGTGAGAATGGTTCCGTTAATTTTAATAGATGAGTCAGGTAGGGGGGCCGTACGAGGAGGGGTGAAGATTATGAACTCCGTTTTCTCCATGTTGAGTTTGATAAAGCGGGAGGAGAGAAAGGAGGCTACGGCTGCTAGACATGCTGGGACTCTGGACAACAGAGAGGTGATGTCTGGTCCAGAGAGATATATTTGGGTGTCGTCAGCATAGCAATGGTAATGGAAACCATGAAATTCTATGAGTTGGCCAAGGCCGAGGGGGTAGATGGAGAACAGGAGGGGTCCTAGGACGGAGCCTTGGAGGACACCTACAGAAAGAGGGTGTGGCGAGGAGGTGGTGTGTGAGTGGGAGACGCTGAATGTGCGGTTGGTGAGGTATGAGGAGATCCAGGAAAGGGCCAGGTCTGAGATGCCAAGGGATGAGAGAGTTTCTAGCAGGAGGGAATGGTCGACTGTGTCAAAGGCAGAGGAGAGGTCGAGGAGGAGGAGGACAGAATAGTGACGCTTGGCTTTGGCAGTTAGAAGGTCATTAGTGACCATGGTTAGGGCAGTTTCTGTGGAGTGATGGGGTCTGAAGCCTGACTGTAGTCTGTCACAGATCACATTGGACGAGAGATAGGAGGATAGCTCGGAGTGGACGTGTTGCTCCAGCAGTTTAGAGGTGTACGGGAGCAGTGAGATGGGGCGATAGTTGGCTGGAGAGGACGGGTTGAGGGAGGGTTTCTTAAGTATAGGTGTGACAGTAGCATGTGTGAAGGCGGAAGGGAATGATCCATTGGTTAGGGATAGGTTGAAGAGATGGGTTAGGGCAGGAGTAATGACTTCAGAGTTTGGGGATGAAATGTGACTGGATCGGATCAAGTGCGCAGGAGGTGAGGTGGGATTTAGAGATTAGGGTGGAGAGGTTTTCATCAGTGATGGTGGAGAAACAGGTTAAAGATGAAGAGCAAGGGACAGTTGGATGGGGTGGTTGTTGGGGGTGTAGGGTGAGACTGTCTTTGGTGTCAATTTTGCTTTTGAAATAAGAGGCAAAGTCATCAGCTGTGATAAGTGATGTCGGAGGGGGTGCAGGAGGATGAAGAAGTGAGGAGAAGGTAGTGAATAGCTGTTTGGGGTTGCGGGATAGGGCAGATATTAGTGTGGTGAAGTACAGTAGACCTGCTTTGCAGAGGTGAGTGCGTTCTTGAATGTGAGAACTGCCTCTTTGTACCTAAGGAAGTCCTCCTGGGAGTGGCTTTTCTTCCAGAGGCGTTCTGCAACCCGTGAGGCATGTCTCAGTTTTTTAGTCAGTTCAGTGTGCCAGGGCTGCCTATTGATCGGTCGGGCTCTGGTGTTAGTGAAGGGGGCCACAGAGTCAAGGGCTGAAGTGATGGTGGTATTGTAGAAGTCAGTGGTGATATCTGTGTCCTGGAGTGAGGATATGTCAGTGAGCGGTAGGAGAGAGTCTGAGAGCGCGTGGATGTCAAGGCGATTAAGGTTCCTGCGGGGGCGTGTTGGTTTAGGGGTTCGGGAATCTATTACAGAGGAGAGCGCGGAGAATGTCAGCAGGTTGTGGTCAGAGAGCGTGGACAGAGAGTTAGAGAGGTTGACTAGAGAGCAGAGGCGGGTGACTATGAGGTCCAGTGTGCGCCCCTTTGTGTGGGTGGCAGAGGAGGACCATTGAGAGACACCAAAAGAGGTAGAGAGGGACAGGAGACGGGAAGCATAGGGGTGGGTTGTGTTAATGGGGATGTTGAAATCCCCCATGATGATGGTGGGGGTGTCAGTGGATAGGAAGTGCATTAGCCAGGTGGTGAAGTGGTCGATACAGGCAGCGGTAGGTCCTGGCAGTTGATATATGACGGCCAGTTGGAGGTTGGAGGGTGAGTAAATGCGAACAGAGTGCACTTCAAAGGAGGGGAGGGTGAGAGCAGGCAGCAGTTGGATTGGGGCGAAGGAGCAATTGTCAGACAGGAGTACGCCTACACCACCACCGGGTTTATTGTTGGGGCGGGGAGTGTGCGAGAATTGCAGACCTCCATAGGAGAGGGCAGCAGGAGAGGAGGTGTCTGAGGGTGTCAGCCATGTTTCTGTGATACCGAGAAATTAAAATTTATGGGAAATGAAGAGGTCGTGGATGTAGTCAAGTTCGTTGCGTACAGAGCGAGCATTCCATAGTGCACCGGGGAGGGCAGGGGGGAGGGGCAGGAGCGGGTAAGATAGGTGTAAGATTTAGGGGGTTACGTGCGCTGTTGCAGGTTGTGGGGAAAGGTCTGACAGCAGGGAAGTGCTGGGGCGGTCCAGGATTAGGGAGATGTCGCCAGAAGTGAGGAGTAGCAGGGAGAGGGATAGCAGGTGTAAGGAGGAGAGAGTGTGGGGGAGGTTGTGCGTGTCTGGGGCAGAAAGCTTGTAGGTGTGTGAGTAGCTGTGCAAAGAAGGTTAGATGGTGGGGTAGGATAGATGGAGAGAGAAAGATATTCTTAGTGACATGGCTGGTTTGGGGTGGTAAAGTGGTTTTTACAAGTATGGGAAGAACAACAGTGATTATAGTGAGAAGTATTTTGTGACTAATTGCTTGGTTTTCGTTTAGTGGGTTGTTGTTAACTTCAGTTCCCTTCTGGTCCAATTCTGGCCTATACACTTAGAAGCTGCACTTGGAATCTGCAAAATGGCTACAGGTTATAGAGCAGATTGTACATAGTGTCCTATCAACAGGTTATAGAGCAGGAGGAGCAGATTGTACATAGTGTCCTATCTACGGGTTATAGAGCAGATTGTACAGTCATGGCCAAAAGTTTTGAGAATGATACAAATATTAATTTTTACAAAGTCTACTGCTTCAGTTTTTCTAATGGCAATTTGCATATACTCCAGAATGTTATAAAGAGTGATCAGCTTAACAGCAATTACTTGCAAAGTCAATATTTGCCTAGAAAATGAACTTTATCCCCCAAAACACATTTCAACATCATTGCAGCCCTGCCTTAAAAGGACCACCTAACATCGTTTCAGTGATTGCTCCATTAACACAGGTGTGGGTGTTGATGAGGACAGGGCTGGAGATCAATCTGTCATGATTAAGTAAGAATGACACCACTGGACACTTTAAAAGGAGGCTGGTGCTTGCCATCATTGTTTCTCTTCTGTTAACCATGGTTATCTCTAAAGAAACACGTGCAGTCATCATTGCACTGCACAAAAATGGCCTAACTGGGAAGAGTATTGCAGCTAGAAAGATTGAACCTCAGTCAACAATCTATCGCATCATCAAGAACTTCAAGGAGAGAGGTTCCATTGGTGCCAAAAAGGCTCCAGGGCGCCCAAGAAAGACCAGCAAGCGGCAGGACCGTCTCTTAAAAGTGTTTCAGCTGCGGGATCGGGCTACCAGCAGTGCAGAGCTTGCTGAGGAATGTCAGCAGGCAGGTGTGAGTGCATCTGCACGCACTGTGAGGCGGAGACTCTTGGAGCAAGGCCTGGTCTCAAGGAGGGCAGCAAAGAAGCCACTTCTCTCCAGAAAAAACATCAGGGACAGACTGATATTCTGCAAAAGGTACAGGGAGTGGACTGCTGAGGACTGGGGTAAAGTCATTTTCTCTGATGAATCCCCTTTTCGATTGTTTGGAACATCTGGAAAACAGCTTATTCGGAGAAGAAGAGGTGAGCGCTACCACCAGTCTTGTCTCATGCCAACTGTAAAGCATCCTGAAACCATTCATGTGTGGGGTTGCTTCTCAGCCAAGGGAATCGGCTCTCTCACAGTCTTGCCATGAATAAAGAATGGTACCAGAATGTCCTCCAAGAGCAACTTCTCCCAACCGTCCAAGAGCAGTTTGGCGCTCAACAATGCCTTTTCCAGCATGATGGAGCACCTTGCCATAAAGCAAAGGTGATAACTAAATGGCTCAGGGAACAAAACATAGAGATTTTGGGTCCATGGCCTGGAAACTCCCCAGATCTTAATCCCATTGAGAACTTGTGGTCAATCATCAAGAGACGGGTGGACAAACAAAAACCAACAAATTCAGACAAAATGAAAGCATTGATTCTGCAAGAATGGACTGCTATCAGTCAGGATTTGGTCCAGAAGTTGATTGAGAGCATGCCAGGGAGATTTGCAGAGGTCCTGAAGAAGAAGGGTCAACACTGCAAATATTGACTTGCTGCATTAACTCATTCTAACTGTCAATATAAGCTTCTGTTACTCATAATATGAATGCAATTCTATTTCTGTATGTGATAAAAACATCTGACAAACACACATAAAAACCAGAGGGCAGCAGATCATGTGACAATAGAATATTTGTGTCATTCTCAAAACTTTTGGCCATGACTGTACATAGTGTCCTATCTACAGGTTATACAGCAGATTGTACATAGTGTCCTATCTACAGGTTATAGAGCAGGAGGAGCAGATTGTACATAGTGTCCTATCTTCAGGTTATAGAGCAGATTGTACATAGTGTCCTATCTACAGGTTATAGAGCAGATTGTACATAGCGTCCTATCTACAGGTTATAGAGCAGGAGGAGCGGATTGTACATAGCGTCCTATCTACAGGTTATAGAGCAGATTGTACATAGTGTCCTATCTACAGGTTATAGAGCAGATTGTACATAGTGTCCTATCTACAGGTTATAGAGCAGATTGTACACAGTGTCCTATCTACAGGTTATAGAGCGGATTGTACATAGTGTCCTATCTACAGGTTATAGAGCGGATTGTACATAGTGTCCTATCTACAGGTTATAGAGCAGATTGTACATAGTGTCCTATCTACAGGTTATAGAGCAGATTATACATAGTGTCCTATCTACAGGTTATAGAGCAGATTGTACATAGTGTCCTATCTACAGGTGATAGAGCGGATTGTACATAGTGTCCTATCTACAGGTTATAGAGCAGATTGTACATAGTGTCCTATGTACAGGTTATAGAGCGGATTGTACACAGTGTCCTATGTACAGGTTATAGAGCAGGAGGAGCAGATTGTACATAGTGTCCTATCTACAGGTTATAGAGCAGATTGTACACAGTGTCCTATCTACAGGTTATAGAGCGCATTGTACATAGTGTCCTATCTACAGGTTATAGAGCAGATTGTACATACTGTCCTATCTGCAGGTTATAGAGCAGATTGTACATAGTGTCCTATCTACAGGTTATAGAGCAGATTGTACATAGTGTCCTATCTACAGGTTATAGAGCCGATTGTACATAGTGTCCTATCTACAGGTTATAGAGCAGATTGTACATAGTGTCCTATCTACAGGTTATAGAGCAGATTGTATATAGTGTCCTATCTACAGGTTATAGAGCAGATTGTACATAGTGTCCTATCTACAGGTTATAGAGCGGATTGTACATAGTATCCTATATACAGGTTATAGAGCAGATTGTACATAGTGTCCTATCTACAGGTTATAGAGCGGATTGTACATAGTGTCCTATCTACAGGTTATAGAGCACATTGTACATAGTGTCCTATCTAAAGGTTATAGAGCAGGAGGAGCAGATTGTACATAGTGTCCTATCTACAGGTTATAGAGCAGATTGTACATAGTGTCCTATCTACAGGTTATAGAGCAGATTGTACATAGTGTCCTATCTACAGGTTATAGAGCAGATTGTACATAGTGTCCTATCTACAGGTTATAGAGCAGATTGTACATAGTGTCCTATCTACAGGATATAGAGCAGATTGTACATAGTGTCCTATCTACAGGTTATAGAGCAGACAGTACATAGTGTCCTATCTACAGGTTATAGAGCAGATTGTATATAGTGTCCTATCTACAGGTTATAGAGCAGATTGTACATAGTGTCCTATCTACAGGTTATAGAGCAGATTGTACATAGTGTCCTATCTACAGGTTATAGAGCAGATTGTACATAGTGTCCTATCTATAGGTTATAGAGCAGATTGTACATAGTGTCCTATCTACAGGTTATAGAGCAGATTGTACATAGTGTCCTATCTACAGGTTATAGAGCAGATTGTACATAGTGTCCTATCTGCAGGTTATAGAGCAGATTGTACATAGTGTCCTATCTACAGGTTATAGAGCAGACAGTACATAGTGTCCTATCTACAGGTTATAGAGCAGATTGTATATAGTATCCTATCTACAGGTTATAGAACAGACTGTACATAGTGTCCTATCTACAGGTTATAGAGCAGATTGTACATAGTGTCCTATCTACAGGTTATAGAGCAGATTGTACACAGTGTCCTATCTACAGGTTAAAGAGTGGAATGTACGTAGTGTCCTATCTACAGGTTATAGACCAAATTGTACATAGTGTCCTATCTAAAGGTTATAGAGCAGATTGTACATAGTGTCCTATCTACAGGTTATAGAGCGGATTGTACATAGTGTCCTATCTACAGGTTATAGAGCAGATTGTACATAGTGTCCTATCTATAGGTTATAGAGTAGATTGTACACAGTGTCCTATCGACAGGTTATAGAGCAGATTGTACATAATCTCCTATCTACAGGTTATAGAGCAGATTGTACATAGTGTCCTATCTACAGGTTATAGAGCAGATTGTACATAGTGTGCCATCTACAGGTTATAGAGCAGATTGTATATAGTGTCCTATCTACAGGATATAGAGCAGATTGTACATAGTGTCCTATCTACAGGTTATAGAGCGGATTGTACACAGTGTCCTATCTACAGGTTATAGAGCAGATTGTACATAGTGTCCTATCTACAGGTTATAGAGCAGATTGTACATAGTGTCCTATCTACAGGTGATAGAGCGGATTGTACATAGTGTCCTATCTACAGGTTATAGAGCAGATTGTACATAGTGTCCTATGTACAGGTTATAGAGCGGATTGTACACAGTGTCCTATGTACAGGTTATAGAGCAGGAGGAGCAGATTGTACATAGTGTCCTATCTACAGGTTATAGAGCAGATTGTACACAGTGTCCTATCTACAGGTTATAGAGCGCATTGTACATAGTGTCCTATCTACAGGTTATAGAGCAGATTGTACATACTGTCCTATCTGCAGGTTATAGAGCAGATTGTACATAGTGTCCTATCTACAGGTTATAGAGCAGATTGTACATAGTGTCCTATCTACAGGTTATAGAGCCGATTGTACATAGTGTCCTATCTACAGGTTATAGAGCAGATTGTACATAGTGTCCTATCTACAGGTTATAGAGCAGATTGTATATAGTGTCCTATCTACAGGTTATAGAGCAGATTGTACATAGTGTCCTATCTACAGGTTATAGAGCGGATTGTACATAGTATCCTATATACAGGTTATAGAGCAGATTGTACATAGTGTCCTATCTACAGGTTATAGAGCGGATTGTACATAGTGTCCTATCTACAGGTTATAGAGCACATTGTACATAGTGTCCTATCTAAAGGTTATAGAGCAGGAGGAGCAGATTGTACATAGTGTCCTATCTACAGGTTATAGAGCAGATTGTGCATAGTGTCCTATCTACAGGTTATAGAGCAGATTGTACATAGTGTCCTATCTACAGGTTATAGAGCAGATTGTACATAGTGTCCTATCTACAGGTTATAGAGCAGATTGTACATAGTGTCCTATCTACAGGATATAGAGCAGATTGTACATAGTGTCCTATCTACAGGTTATAGAGCAGACAGTACATAGTGTCCTATCTACAGGTTATAGAGCAGATTGTATATAGTGTCCTATCTACAGGTTATAGAGCAGATTGTACATAGTGTCCTATCTACAGGTTATAGAGCAGATTGTACATAGTGTCCTATCTACAGGTTATAGAGCAGATTGTACATAGTGTCCTATCTATAGGTTATAGAGCAGATTGTACATAGTGTCCTATCTACAGGTTATAGAGCAGATTGTACATAGTGTCCTATCTACAGGTTATAGAGCAGATTGTACATAGTGTCCTATCTGCAGGTTATAGAGCAGATTGTACATAGTGTCCTATCTACAGGTTATAGAGCAGACAGTACATAGTGTCCTATCTACAGGTTATAGAGCAGATTGTATATAGTATCCTATCTACAGGTTATAGAACAGACTGTACATAGTGTCCTATCTACAGGTTATAGAGCAGATTGTACATAGTGTCCTATCTACAGGTTATAGAGCAGATTGTACACAGTGTCCTATCTACAGGTTAAAGAGTGGATTGTACGTAGTGTCCTATCTACAGGTTATAGACCAAATTGTACATAGTGTCCTATCTAAAGGTTATAGAGCAGATTGTACATAGTGTCCTATCTACAGGTTATAGAGCAAATTGTACATAGTGTCCTATCTACAGGTTATAGAGCGGATTGTACATAGTGTCCTATCTACAGGTTATAGAGCAGATTGTACATAGTGTCCTATCTATAGGTTATAGAGTAGATTGTACACAGTGTCCTATCGACAGGTTATAGAGCAGATTGTACATAATCTCCTATCTACAGGTTATAGAGCAGATTGTACATAGTGTCCTATCTACAGGTTATAGAGCAGATTGTACATAGTGTGCCATCTACAGGTTATAGAGCAGATTGTATATAGTGTCCTATCTACAGGATATAGAGCAGATTGTACATAGTGTCCTATCTACAGGTTATAGAGCGGATTGTACATAGTGTCCTATCTACAGGTTATAGAGCACATTGTACATAGTGTCCTATCTAAAGGTTATAGAGCAGGAGGAGCAGATTGTACATAGTGTCCTATCTACAGGTTATAGAGCAGATTGTACATAGTGTCCTATCTACAGGTTATAGAGCAGATTGTACATAGTGTCCTATCTACAGGTTATAGAGCAGATTGTACATAGTGTCCTATCTACAGGTTATAGAGCAGATTGTACATAGTGTCCTATCTACAGGATATAGAGCAGATTGTACATAGTGTCCTATCTACAGGTTATAGAGCAGACAGTACATAGTGTCCTATCTACAGGTTATAGAGCAGATTGTATATAGTGTCCTATCTACAGGTTATAGAGCAGATTGTACATAGTGTCCTATCTACAGGATATAGAGCAGATTGTACATAGTGTCCTATCTACAGGTTATAGAGCAGAGCAGACATAGTGTCCTATCTACAGGTTATAGAGCAGATTGTATATAGTGTCCTATCTACAGGTTATAGAGCAGATTGTACATAGTGTCCTATCTACAGGTTATAGAGCAGATTGTACATAGTGTCCTATCTACAGGTTATAGAGCAGATTGTACATAGTGTCCTATCTATAGGTTATAGAGCAGATTGTACATAGTGTCCTATCTACAGGTTATAGAGCAGATTGTACATAGTGTCCTATCTACAGGTTATAGAGCAGATTGTACATAGTGTCCTATCTGCAGGTTATAGAGCAGATTGTACATAGTGTCCTATCTACAGGTTATAGAGCAGACAGTACATAGTGTCCTATCTACAGGTTATAGAGCAGATTGTATATAGTATCCTATCTACAGGTTATAGAACAGACTGTACATAGTGTCCTATCTACAGGTTATAGAGCAGATTGTACATAGTGTCCTATCTACAGGTTATAGAGCAGATTGTACACAGTGTCCTATCTACAGGTTAAAGTGGATTGTACGTAGTGTCCTATCTACAGGTTATAGACCAAATTGTACATAGTGTCCTATCTAAAGGTTATAGAGCAGATTGTACATAGTGTCCTATCTACAGGTTATAGAGCAAATTGTACATAGTGTCCTATCTACAGGTTATAGAGCGGATTGTACATAGTGTCCTATCTACAGGTTATAGAGCAGATTGTACATAGTGTCCTATCTATAGGTTATAGAGTAGATTGTACACAGTGTCCTATCGACAGGTTATAGAGCAGATTGTACATAATCTCCTATCTACAGGTTATAGAGCAGATTGTACATAGTGTCCTATCTACAGGTTATAGAGCAGATTGTACATAGTGTCCCATCTACAGGTTATAGAGCAGATTGTATATAGTGTCCTATCTACAGGATATAGAGCAGATTGTACATAGTGTCCTATCTATAGGTTATAGAGCGGATTGTACATAGTGTCCTATCTACAGGTTATAGAGCAGATTGTACATAGTGTCCTATCTACAGGTTATAGAGCAGATTGTACATAGTGTCCTATCTACAGGTTATAGAGCAGATTGTACATAGTGTCCTATCTACAGGTTATAAAGCAGGAGGAGCAGATTGTACATAGTGTCCTATCTACAAGTTATAGAGCAGATTGTACATAGTGTCCTATCTACAGGTTATAGAGCAGATTGTACATAGTGTCCTATCTACAGTTTATAGAGCAGACTGTACATAGTGTCCTATCTACAGGTTATAGAGCAGATTGTACATAGTGTCCTATCTACAGGTTATAGAGCGGATTGTACATAGTGTCCTATCTACAGGTTATAGAGCAGATTGTACATAGTGTCCTATCTACAGGTTATAGAGCAGATTGTACATAGTGTCCTATCTATAGGTTATAGAGCAGATTGTACTTAGTGTCCTATCTATAGGTTATAGAGCAGATTGTACATAGTGTCGTATCTACAGGTTGGAAGGTTCTCTATTGATGGTACTTGGCCCCTACCCAGCTGGCTTTGATGTACCCGGAAGCCTCCCCATTGTGCTTTAGAAGATGCGGGGGTAAAGGGACCATGTACAATTTCTGGTGGAAATGTCCACTGGTGGGACGCTTTGGATACAGGTTTATCACCTGAAAGGGTTAACCTTGTGAAAACACCAGAGCAGGCTTTACTTAATGTTGTGATCCTCAATATTTCAAAGAGTACATGTAAATTCATTGTCTTTATCTTCTTAGCAGCCAAACTGGTGATAGCAAGAAGTTGTAAGAAGTCATCAATACCCTCCGATTCGGTTAAGCAAAAATGGCAATGGATTATGGTCAATGATAGGCTAACTATTGAGTCGATTTGGTCCCCTTGGATCACCTATCTGGAAAGCTCTGCAGGAGATGTCCCATCTCCTGGTGACTACTCTGGGGGGTTATTGCTTAGGACACCCCTTGACTTCCCCCCCACCCCCGTGTAGGGTCTTCCATATCCTCCTAATATCCTCCCCTCTGTTTAGATTATATGTTTGTCCTGTCCGTCTCCTCTTCCGTGTCCATCTTTATTTGTTCTCGGTCTGGGAGTCGAGATCCATATTTGGAAATATTATTTTGAGCTTAGTTTACTTTTTATTTCGTCAATAACAATTACTTCATGTTCTTTTATATTTTTGTTCTCACTCATACTTGCGCTATGGTATAAGGTGTCCTCATGTCTCTTAAGTGTATTGTTGACTTGTTACAGATTCTCTTGATGTTAATTCACATTAGACTTATCTCGCTGTGATAACCTGCCATAACTATTCTCAATAGAAACCATTAATGGTACACTAGACTGTGGACTTACTGCAGCATGTAGCAGGACGGTGGCCGCAGATGTGCAGCTCAGGAACATGCCCCAACTACTGCTGCTGCGGATATAGTGTCAGCCTGAGAGGGGCGCTATGACATGAATATATCTGCCGATCAGTGACATTGTACCCCTTGGATGATAGTTACTGAGATTCTCCATTTGAGGCTCCTAATGTTTATAAAGGGGATTTCCAGCCCCCAGATGGTTATTAAACTATGTCCTATCATCTGATCGGTGGGGGTCCGACAGCTGGATGTAGCACAGACAAGCTGATGTGGCTTCTTCTGGGTGTCAGAAACTACCGCACTAAAGGGAGTCATAAGCAGCTCTGGCCCTAGTCAAGTAATAGGTGTAGAGTAGAGATGGGCCAATCGGTTTGCAACGAATCGGATTCAACCAACTTTTACAAATTGTTCATTTTTTAACAAAAGCGAGTAATTAGGGATTCATCTCCTATGTACTAAAATGGCCTCTGCCAGTAACTTATTATACTCTGAGATCTGAAGGGATAATAGGGGGAGGCCCAGGGGAGGTGAAAAAAACCAAAACATTTATACTAATCTTCCGTTGCCTCTTCTGCGCCTCTTCGTGGTTTCTGGTGCTCTGTGCCTGACACCATGAGGAGGAAGACACAGAGCAACGGAAACCATGAGGAGGCCCAGAAGAGGCAACGGAAGGTTAATGTTTTTTTTGGTTTTTTTATTTTTATTTTTGTCACCTCCCCTGGGCCCCTACCTATTATACTCTGGGGTCTGAAGACTATCATGTTTGAAGAGACTCCAGAGTATAATAATTTCAATCCAAAAAAATTCAGACCGAACCAAACCGGAGGTTCACTTCGTCCGAACACCAGACAAGCCGAATCTTCTGAGGTTCGCCCATCTTTCCTGTAGATCTGTAGCGCCATCCACTGTAGAGTGGTGGCTCTGGTATATTGCAGCTGTGTCTATTACTTGAGTAGGAGCAGAGCTGCTTACGACCCCTACAGTTCAGCAGCTTCCGGGGCTTGGAGGCAGTGGTGTCAGCTGATTGGTGCATTGGAACTGTCAGAACCCAATGATCAGATACTAATGAGGTCATCAGTATTAAAAAAAATCATCTGGGGGGCCAGAAAACCCCTTTAACCAGTTACGGTGTGAGTCGTCTTCCCCATTATACCCATCCAACTTTAGTGCATGATTGAGATAAGGGGCAAAGTATAAATCTGTGTCTGAGGTCAGATGAGGAACCCACCTAATTTTCTTCCACCATCTTTAATCCAGTCCTGGTCACCCTTCTAGAATCAAGTACAGGTAGATAACAGCTACTTATGAGGCTCTGCAATCTAAAATTCATTAACAGAGCTGGAAAATGCTCATGATGGAAAGAAAAGTCCAGAATCCATAAAAATCGGCAACATTATTTCATGCCCATATAATGGTATGCTATGCCATGACACCACGTTAGTGATGAAGCTTCACCTGTTCCTGTGGAATTTATGGACTCCTCCAACTCATGAAACAAGTCGGCGACTCCCATGACAGTAAATATGTAAAAAACTATACATCTAATCATACAATACTAATAATTGTATCATCTAATTATAAATAATGAATAATTTTATTGTGAAGCAGGAGTCGGAGTCGGTAACTTTTTTCTGGCTCCGACTTCACCAAAAACTGTCCCTGACACCGACTCCACAGAACTGTTTACCACAAGTCTGAAAAAGCTACACAGGGCAACAAGAGATCTCAAACCTCATCCTCATCCTCATGAAGGATTGTGGGAAATATCTTCAGGTTCAGTTCTTTGGCATTCTGACAACCACCCAACCTAAATCAAAAAATTGTGAGAAGTTTTTCTTTTACACACCCCTAGACAAAATGTCCCATTATATTAAATGGAAAGAAGAAACCAAGGTCTGAGATGGAGTATGAGATATAGGTATCTGCTCTAGCAAAGCCCTCACTTCATACTGTATTGTATATGTAACACCCAGCACAGAAACTTGGTGCAGGCAGAGGTGGACGTGGCCATGTAAATTTATATGCAAATTTCAAACTGTAGAAGAATGACTGAACATGGGAGCCACAAAAACATTCCATTCCAGATAGCCAAAAAATACTGAAAAAAAACCTTCTACTACTAGGACAACTCTACATTCTGGCAGATGTGCAGGAAGATAATACCATATACAAAAAGTTAATCACAATTACAGGCCGTACAATGTTGGGCTCAGGCACCCGCATAGTAAAAGACTTGGACAATCCTCTGACGAATCTTCTTAGTCCTCACCCCGTAAATTATTGGGTTCAACATTGGTGGAACCAAAAGGTAAATATTGGCAATACTGATGTGGATCTGTGGAGGAATGTTGTGGCCAAAGCGGTGGGTGACAAATGTGAATGTGGCCGTGGTATAGAAAACCAAGATAACTAAAATATGGGAAGTGCAAGTGCTGAGGGCCTTCAGACCAGCCTGCTTGGTGGGAAGGTTGAAGGCTGAGTGGAGGATTAAGGTGTAGGAGGTGATAATACATAGTAAATCAAAAACACCCATCATAGAGGCCACAGTTATACTATAGGACGTGGTCATGGACGAGTCTCCACATGTCAGCTTCATGACAGCCATGAACTCACAGTACGTGTGGGGGATGATATTGGTCTGGCAGAAAACCAAACTTTTTATAATAAATGGATGAGGTAAGAAAAATACCAGACCCCGAAACACCACAGAAATCCCAACTATAAGAATGGTTTTATTGCTTAAAATAATTGAGTGCCTCAAGGGGTTACAAATGGCCACAAATCGGTCAAATGACATAGCCAAGAAAAACCCCGACTCCATGGCAGTAAAGGAGTGGATGATGTACATTTGGGTTAAACAAGCCTCGAAATTGATCTTCTGTATATTAAACCAGAAGATGGCCAACATTTTAGGAAGGGTGGAAGATGACAGAATGACATCAGTCATAGACAACATGGACAGAAAGAAGAACATGGGCTCGTGAAGACTCTTCTCACATCTGATGATCAGTAGGATGATGATATTCCCGAAGAAGGCAAGAATGTACATACAACAGAAGGGGATGGAAATCCAACACTGGACGTCTTCTAGACCTGGGATCCCAAGTAAGATGAAAACTAAGGGGTGGGAATCATTCATCAGCAGCATGGTGGACACGTGCAGGCATAGTCCTTAAAATAAAGAACATGGAGAATTACCTGATCATGATGTAAATTTAGACAACAGGACCATATGCTCATGAGAAATACCATATGAATGATGACAGCCAGGCTGAAGACCTCATTACTTAAAACTTACCATAAAGGAGATAGGCCATACAAAGAAGCATGACTTAAAGGACCCTGGTTGTGTTAAGGAGCAACTTCCTATAGAATAAGCCAGGTGAACATAGTGTAGAAGTCATCATACTGACACCAACCTGAGGACACCAGCCATAATGGCAAAGCCCAATCATAGAGTATGGGCCACGTTAGAGAACACAAGGAACAGAGAGTGTCAACCTAACAGTGGGCAATATTATCTGGACCCCGTAAAGGTAGTGAAAATCAGATACTCAAACATGACCATCATGAGGAGCCCTCTGGTCATCTGCCATAGACCGGAATGAAGCTATGTGGAAGAGGTAGAAACTGCTCCTGAGCTCTAGATCCAAAGAACCCTTTACCTCACGGGCAACCAGTATGGCCCAGTTACAGATTTTCTATTTTTGGTTCAGTAGCTTCAAACAATACCCCTGAGCTCAAAAAGGTCATTGTGATGACCTTAACTAAAGTGGTGTCCTATAGTATGTGCTGGAGTCTGAACATTATAGATCATTACTTGGATGTCGTAGACTGACCTGGGAGTGGTGTATCACAAGATGCTGGTCATGGCAAGACATAAGAACTATAGGGCCTTGTGTATCTTGGAAATTCTCTGTATCTCTACTTAACATCCATTATCATGTTACAGTATATAGGAAGTATCCACCAAACATGGAAATCTGAAGACTGAGATTAAATTATAGGACACATCTTTGAGTAAGGGGCCGTGTTTACACTGGGTGATATGGGGGGAGGTGGTGGCATCGTTCCTCTGCTATGTGATTGGTTTCTTGCATGGGGGCAATTACTTTTTCACAGTTCTCATCTGAATGCATTATGTAACATCTCTATTATATCTTGTTTTGGGAATTTTGATGTAACTTTGGATGCTTTGTCCTTGTTCATAAAGATATTGAGGGCAGAAGGAGACAGGATGTCATCTAATAGTACCCTTCAAATTTGGGTGTCTGCTTCTGGACCATTATTGTGTTAGAGTCTGGGCCCACTAGTCCTCTGGTGGGCCAGTCTGACATTGGTGACTTGTCTGCCTCACATGAAGATATCTGATTGATAGGGTTGGATGCAGAAAACTGTGAATGAGAAATTAGACATCACCCCAAGAAAAAGGAAAACATGAAAAAAATGGCAATAGTCCATGGACAATCCATAAATGTGACCTCAACATGGCGACGGAGCCGCAGCTTCTAGACACCGGATAAGGAAGGCATGTAGTGATCTGGCACATTGAGTGGATGATGCCCATAGACTATGACCCTTAACATGGTGGTCAGAGAAGTTCACTTCATGATGACTCTGGTGGACGATGGACATAGATAATTGTCCCTTTCTATCCGTATGCTTAACTGCCCCAGAATTATCAACCATCGGCGGCTCTGGAGAACTTACCAATGATCCTCGCTGCTGTTATAGACTCCGCACATTTCAAAACTTCTGTCTCACTTATAATTTCAGATCATAATGCACAATCCCATAGGTAGGTTTCACAAATGAGTCCCTGCCCCAAGTGACTGTGACCCCTGTGTACTGGGAGCAATGAAGGAAAAGGCATTTGCAGTAATTAGTCTTAGTACCATAAGGTTCCAAGGGTGAAGGAGTCTCTACTGAGATGTGTGACCTGAGCAGTTTCCCTGGATTCACTCTATACTGTGTACACTTTGCAGGACATGGAGATGGACCGGCCATTACACCTACAGTGCCTTGCAAAAGTCTTCATACCCCTTTAACTTTTTCACATTTTGTCACAACCACAAACTTAAATATATTTTATTGAGATTTTAAGTGATAACCTACACAAAGTATCAGATAATTGTGAAGTAGAAGGAAAATGATACAAGGTTATCATAATTGTAATCCAATAAAAATCTGAAAAGTGTGACGTGCAAAAGTCTTCAGCCCCCTGTACTCTGATACCCCTAAATAAATTGCCTTCAGAGGTCACTTAATGATTTAATAGAGTGAAGGCCTCAGTGGTTTGTTAGAGAACACTAGTGAACAAACAGCATCATGAAGACCAAGGAACTCACCAGACAGGTCAGAGATAAAGTTGTGGAGAAGTTTAAAGCAGGATTAGGTTATAAAAACATGTCCCAAGCTTTGAGCATCCCAAGAGCGCTGCTCAATCCATCATCCAAAAATGGGAAAAGTATTCTACAACTGAAAACCTACCAAGACATGGCTGTCCACCTAAACTAACAGATCACTGAGCAAGGAGAGCGCTGGTCAGAGAAGCAGCCAAGAGGCCCATGGTCACTGTGGAGGAGCTGCAGAAATCCTCAGAAGTGGCGTCTGCAGTTTATGGCCACAAGTCATATAGGGGACACAGCAAACATGTGGGAGAAGGTGCTCTGCTCAGAGGAGACCAAAGGGGAACTCTATGGCCTAAATACAAAGTAACCCTGCTCATCCCTCTGAACACCCCGTCATCCCCACTGTGACACATAGGGGGCAGCATCATGCTGGGGGGACAGGGAAGCTGCTCAGAGGTGATGGGAAGATGGAGGGAGCTAAATACAGGCCAATCCTGGAAGAAAACCTGAGACTGGAGGCTGCAAAAGACTTGAGACTGGGAAGGAGATTCCAGCAAGACAATGAGCCTAAACCTCCGGCCCGAGCTCCAGGGGATGGTTTAGATTACAGAATATTCATGTGTTAGAACAGCCCAGTCACAGGCCAGACCCAAATCCCATTGAGCATCTGCGGCAAGACATGAAAATTACTGATCACAGACGCTCCATCCAATCTGGCTGCAAAGAAGAAGAAGAAGAAGAGGCAGAAATCTCATCTCTAGATGTGCAAAGCTGGAAGAGACCGAGCCCAAAAGACTTGGAGCTGGAATTGTGGCCACAGGCGGCTCTACAAAGTATTGCTATAGGGGGCTGAAGACTTTTGCACATCACACTTGTCAGATTTTTATTGGATTACAATGTTGATAACCTTGTGTCATTTTCCTTCCACTTCACAATTATCTGATACTTTGTGTTGTTATTACTGAAAATCTCAAGAAAATACATTTAAGTTTGTGGTTGTGACAAAATGTGACAAAGTTCAAAGGGTGTGAAGACGTCTGCAAGGCACTGTATTAGCAAAATATAAAGGGGTCTAAAAGAATCTTACAAGGCACAGTGTGAGCTCACATGTCTAAGACACTGCCAGAACCTGAGAGGTGGAGATGACAGCAAGGATAACACCCATCATCTCACGTTACTATATATACAATGGAAGCCAGAAGTTTCCATCCACTATATAAGAAGACACATCTGGATGTTTTTCTCACTATCTGACATGAAATCAGAATAAACCTTTCCCGCTTTAGGTCAGTTAGGATTACCAGAATTATTTATATTTGCCAAATTCCTTAATAATGAGAGAGAGAATTTTTTTAAGGCATTTTTATGACTTTCTTTTCCATCCATTTCCTTAGTATTTGGTCCCATTGCCCTTACACTGTATGACTTGGGTCACACGTCTTGGATCTCCTTCCAGAAGCTTCTCACAATAGTTGGTAGGAATTTGGGCCCCTTCCTCCTGACAGAACGGGTGTCACTGAGCCATGTTTGGCGGCCGCCTTGCTCGCACCTGCCTTTTCTATAGGATGCCTCCACCCCCATGTTGGGTGTTCTCAGGCTTGGCCATAATGACCATTGATACATTTGGAGGAAAAAGGGGAGAAGCTTGCAAGCCTGAGAACACCATCCCAACTGTGACACACGGGGGTGGCAGCGTCATGTTGTGGGGTTGTTTTGCTGTAAAAGGGACTGGTGACATCACTCACATACGTCAACGCTTCTGGTTTATGAGCTCCAGCATGTGAGGGAAAAGGGACCGTACAACGAAGCATCAGGAATAGCTGAGTATTCCTTTTTTGTTTGTTTTACATTCACCCTGCCTGCTCTTGAGTTTCCTGTCATTCATGGACAACCCCTTTAAGATTTAGTTTTCAATGTCCATTTTTGTAATCCAGAATATCTGGTAATTTGGCATCTAAAAATTCCTTCATTTTAGTCCTTACTCCGTTGGGTCGCACAACGAGGATTTATAGTCAGCCGAATCTACCCAATAGCTTTAGCTGTATGGGGTCTTGGGATTTGGAGCAATCAGCAGTGGGCCCATTAGCCCTCTGCTTCCCAGTGTACCCATACTATAATCCATCTCTATCTCCTTTTTTTTAATCATTATCTATCACGTTCTGTCCAGTAGATAATGGCTGATAATACTTATCTTTCTCACTCCGGGGCACCTCTTCATCACTGGAGTCTGAAGTTATTAGGTGGTTGGGCCTGGAGTTTGCATTAACTTAGGGTTCTGGCCTTGGTTTGCATTTATTTGTGTTGCTATAGATGTTGGGGCTGACTACAAAAGCAAGAGCCAAATAAGTCTTGGCAGCAAAATCTGCTTTGGTCAGGAAAAGTTGTCATGGAAGGAGAAGAAAAAGAAAGAGAATGACTACAAGCAGAGAAAACAGAACTTGTGGCTCACTGGATGACCAAACACAAAATTTTTTTAAAATTCTTAATGCACCCAGCTTGTTACAAACCGCTTTGTTTATCTCTGTCCACCATAATGGGTTCTACTCATGGCCCATGTAACAGTGCCATTCTAGATATCTGGGAGGTTACTCCATGGCACAAACTACCCTATCTAATGTAATTGCTACACTTTGTATAAACCTGCCCTGCACTTTTTTGGGTCCTTGTAGCTAATACATAGCTGTCCATTACAGACTTCTTACCTAGCCCTGGCTGTGAACGTGCAACGTGTACATCACACAATCCTTGGTGCAACAGGACAGACTCCTTCAGTTTCAGGAACCATAGGAGAATACAGATTGACTATTTAATGCCCCCACCCACAAAGTAGACAGTTGTAAACTGACCAAAAGACTCTGCCTATACCACTTTCCGTAATGGCCAGCAGAGAGCACCGCAAACTACACTCTATATGGCTACACGTTCCAAACTCCTATCTCACTAATGGTCACTATAGCTCACCATCTGGTCCTGTGACAACCAGGCCATGCTCAAAGCAGCCGAAATTCCTCTTCAGCACACCAGGTGAATCTGCACATAGCTCTCCTCAGGCCCAGCGTCAGCCCACTGACAGTTTCTTCAATGGAGAAGCCAAAGTTGTATCTAGGCTTTCTGTCACCTGGGGCTAAGGTTCTCTGCCCTTTCTCAGTACCTTATGACATAAAAGTGGCTAATTGGCGCCCCCCCAACAACCAGAGTAGAGGGCGCAGCCCTAATTGTTACCCCCAGTTACATCCTTGGGAAAGCAAATCTGACCAGCTATGATCTGACTTTGAGCAAACAAGTCTCAGACCAAACTACTTTTCAAGATAGAAGCAACTCCAATAAAAACCACAAATGGACCATCCCCCTTTTATCTTCTCCTTTCTGCTTCCCCAACAGCTACTTGTCACACCATAGTAGAGCAGTAGTATTGGGGGTTTTATTTCACATTAATAATTTTTCTTATCTCTTTTCTACTATTACTACTGCTTTACTAATGGCCACTTTATGATTGACTAAATCCCATTATTACTCCAACCCATCACCACCAGGTGTACTGAGAAGAGTTGGGTACCATCCAGTATCTGACCATCTGAAATTTGTGGGCCACCTCTTCATGTGAATACTAACCTGCTCCTTCATGTTGTATCTAGCTGGTTAGGGGGAAAAATAGGGGTTCCCCCACTTTTTATATCCAGTAAATATATATCCAATATATAATACCAGCCCAAAGCCACCCCAGTGTTTGACCATCCCTACAAATGGGTTAGGTAACATTCTTGGAACTCCTAGTTGTAATGGTTACCAAGGTTATGGGGCTAGTGTTAGACTTTTACTGGCTAACACTAAGCATTACTAAGCCCACGACTTAGTAATAGATGCTGTAAATCAAACAGTGGTCAAAAAGTACCAGGACATGAGCAAGATAGAACCCAGAGCAGCTCTGGGGGGACCAGCACATATCTAACTGGACCAATTACACTCATCGTAGGAAAACTGGTATCCAGTGGTGTAAATACTGAGATAGCAGCGGGAGCGGCTGCCACAGGGCACAGGACATTAGGGGGCCTGGCGGGCCCCGATGTTTTTTTTTTAATAGGACGTTACCTGCTGGTATAACACCAGCAGGTAACGGGACTTATTTACTTACCGATCGCGCTCCAGCTCAAGGCCCACCTGCGCTTCCCATTCTGCGGAGGCGGCTGTGATCAGGAGCGAGGATCAGTAAGGCCGCGGGCCGGCAAACCCCCGCAAACACTGCTATCATTATTCTCTGGGGTCTTTTCAGGCCTCAGAGTATAATGATCGGAGGCCCAGGGAAGGTGAGGGAACATTAAAAAAAAACTGTTACTTACCTCTCCTGCGCTCCAGTAGGCTTCGGGCCTCCTTGATGACATCCCGACATCGCCGTGGGCCTGGCCGACATCATTATGCGTCATGACAAATGGGGCATAATACTGTGTGCAGGGGCCACTATGGGGCATAATAGTGTGTGCAGGAATGTGGGGAATGCAATTTGTGTGTGGGGGGGGCCCGGTTGCTGGGGAGGGAGGCCCCATGTCAAAAGTTCGCCTGGGGGCCCAGCCATTCCTAGTTATGCCACTGCTGGTATCATATACCACCTGCTTTGGATCTTAAAGGCGTTCTCCTGTATCCAGATACAAGTAGAGAATCCAGGGGAACGTGACAGGACAAAGGAGAGCTTTGCATCTTGAAGCTAAAGGCCTAGTTCTAACTACCATATATTGTGGAGAGTAGTGCAGGGGGTTTAGAGGGGAGTAAGGAGACCCTTCACCAGTTTGGCTCTCTCAGTGGATGTTGTATCAACCTACTCATTGTCCTGCTCAGTTGTCTCAAGGACTTGAAAGTCAGCAATGCTTTTTACCTAATATATACTTCATGAATAAATATACTTTAGTTGAGTGTTTGTTGTTTTACACTCCCACCAAAACTTGGTACAATGGCGTATTATTCTGCGTCATATTTACATTTATACAGAGCCGCACGAGTCTCCTTCTTCAGTCTTATCCAAGTGAGTGTAGGCCGCCCTGCAGATCGCTCAATCACTTTTTTCACTGACCAAGTGACATTTTAATTAAGAAGTTTTAATTGAAATTTTAAATTCCCTCCTGAAGTTGCTAGCGTGCCACATGGCCACTAAATGACGACTTTCACTGCCCGAGGGACTTTTTTTCTGCAAATAAATTTTAACTTAAATCTAGCTTATATCCTCCTGGTGACTGCTGGGGGTGTTGGATTTTCAAACAGGGGCTATATTGAATGTAAGAGAAAACAGTGTACACCGATGCCAAGTCATTCACCAGTAAGAATGTGAATGCAAATATACGTGCCTGCAGTTGTGGCCCTGGGGCTGTATACCTCCTTTCAGTTGCTTTGTCCAAGCTGAATATACAGTAAAAAGGAATACTTGCAACCTCCATCATCTCATCTGCCAGTAAGAATGTGTTAGGCTGTAGAAGTAGAGCCAGCAAAACATGAGGAAGCGAATGAAACCCTTCTCATGGCCCCCTGCACTTATAGGGCCCCAGGGGGCTGTATACCTCCTTTCAGTTGCTTTGTTCAAGTGACAATTTAGTAATATAACACCAGTATATAATATTGGTATAATGGCCACACAATGATATGATCATTGAGAAGAATCTTCATTACATATGAATTTGTTGATTAGAAGACAATTTCTATTTTATTAAAATTTAACAAAATCAAGTTTTATTCAGAAATTATCAATTTGTTTACAAAAATACTCTGAATTTACATTTCTGTTCTATCTTTGTGATCCAAAGGGGAAATGGATGAGATTAGCAGCATTGTGAGTGTGGTCATTTACAAGTCGGAAGCCCACCCATGAGGAATAGAGGGCAGGGCTTTCAAAATCAGGGGTGGGTTCTCTAGGCCGAGGACTTGAGCAACATGTACAATTTTTTGGTCTCATCAGATCCAGTAATCAGATGTACCAGCTCTTTCCCTTCCACAATCACCATGATAAAGATTTATCTTCTCTTTACATAATCCAGCAAAATTCACAACCAGGAAAATACAATTACTTTATCATGGTTGTGACTGAGAGGTTGTCACAGCCCCGCCCCCTGTTACTGACATCATTGTATAATATAATGACACGTGATCAGGCATGAGATCCGCACACCTTATGCTACAGTACAGCTATTCATCTATTACTACTGACACCCAGCTGTATATATCATGTCTGAGAGGTTGTCACAGCCCCGCCCCCTGTTACTGACATCACTGATATAATATAATGACATGTGATCAGACATGAGATCCGCACCTTATACTACAGTACAGCTATTCATCTATTACTACTGACAACCAGCTGTATATATCATGTGTGAGAGGTTGTCACAGCCCCGCCCCCTGTTACTGACATCACTGATATAATGACATGTGATCAGACATGAGATCCGCACACCTTATACTACAGTACAGCTATTCATCTATTACTACTGACAACCAGCTGTATATATCATGTGTGAGAGGTTGTCACAGCTCCGCCCCCTGTTACTGACATCACTGATATAATATAATGACATGTGATCAGACATGAGATCCCACACCTTATACTACAGTACAGCTATTCATCTATTACTACTGACACCCAGCTGTATATATCATGTCTGAGAGGTTGTCACAGCCCTGCCCCCTGTTACTGACATCACTGATATAATGACATGTGATCAGACATGAGATCCGCACACCTTATACTACAGTACAGCTATTCATCTATTACTACTGACACCCAGCTGTATATATCATGTGTGAGAGGTTGTCACAGCCCCGCCCCCTGTTACTGACATCACTGATATAATGACATGTGATCAGACATGAGATCCGCACACCTTATACTACAGTACAGCTATTCATCTATTACTACTGACAACCAGCTGTATATATCATGTCTGAGAGGTTGTCACAGCCCCGCCCCCTGTTACTGACATCACTAATATGACATTGTACTCAGGCGTCTGGAGAAAGAAAAGAGAAGCATCTCTCTGTTTTATTAGACCCTTGTACACACTGCCGATAATTGTCATCTCTATGATCTTATCACTTGATGAATTTTGTTGATGCTGAAGTTTTAGGTCCTATAAACTTGAAGTTATTCTTCAACAATTAATCCTGGGATCTGATATCTTCTTGTATTCCCCGATACTTGTCACTTCTTGAGGTCTATATAAACCTTCTTCTTGACATGGAGCATCTTCAGGACAGAGTCTCGGATTTGCTTTGTCCTCACACCATAGATTATTGGGTTTAAGAAGGCTGGCAACACAATGTAGATGTTTGCCAAGAAGATGTGGACATTATGTGGCACTGTCTTCTGTCCAAACCTATAAGTCACAAAAGTGAATATTCCAGGCAGATATGCAGCGATAAGGACACAAATGTGAGATCCGCACGTTCCCACCGCCTTGTGCCGAGCATCCCTGGATGGCAGTCTGAATATGGCCCCTAAGATCATGGTATAAGAAAGTCCAATAAAGATCAGGTCAAATCCGGTGATAGAAAGAGACAAGACAAGGCCGTACATACTGTCCACGCTTGTATCTCCACACGCCACGTTCACCACAGCCATGTGGTCACAGTATGAGTGCAACACAACATCACCACCACAATACTGCAACCGACTGACCAAAACTGGAATAGGGAAGATAGTGATAAAGGCTCGGAGAAGAATGGAAGCTGCAATCCTCTCCAGAACAATGTAAGTCAAGATGGACGTGTATCTGAGTGGGGAACATATGGCAATATACCGGTCATAAGCCATGGCAGCCAAGATCCCCGACTCCATCACTGACAGGAAATGGACAAAAAACATCTGGGTGAGACAAGCTAAAGCATTAATACGGCCATCATTCCTCCAGAAGATTCCTAGCATCTTTGGTACAGTAGAGCTGGAGAAGGCTACGTCATTAACTGCCAGCATGGCCAGGAAGAAGTACATGGGTCCATGGAGAATCTTTTTTTTTCCAGATTATGGAAAGCAATAAGGAGTTTCCCAACACGGCCAAGACATAGAGAATGCCGAAGGAAATGGACGTCAGCATGCCAAGGTCCTCCAGCCCAGGGATTCCAATCAGGATGAAGGTGGGCGGCATGTGGGAGCTGGTGTTGGAGATCAGAGGCATTGGCCGAAACTTAATGCATCTACCACTAGGAGAGGAAAGCAACAAATAGGTGAGCGTTATCTGTGAATGTGATGTGTGATTTTATCTAGTAGATATCTCAGATATTGTATCTAACAGATAAGAAGATGGATAAAGGATGACACTAATGATCAATAACATGAGTGGGGAATAACATAGATGGTGGATATCAGATCACTGGAGCTTCATGAATCCCAGCCTGGTCCTGTAATAGGAGTCATTGCTGTGACAAGTCAGGTCCTGAATAGAGATGAGCAAACCTGCTAGGAATAGTTTTGTTTCAGGATTGGGTTCAAGATTCATTTCAGGTCAAACAAGTTTGTTACCAACCACACCTCACTGTCAGGACTCCTAGGACTATATATGTATAATACATAGTGTATGACACTGTCAGGGCTCCTAGGACTATATATCTATAATACATAGTGTATGACACGGTCAGGCCTCCTAGGACTATATATCTATAATACATAGTGTATGACCCTGTCAGGCCTCCTAGGACTATATATCTATAATATATAGTGTATGACACTGTCAGGGCTCCTAGGACTATATGTCTATAATACATAGTGTATGACACTGTCAGGGCTCCTAGGACTATATATCTAGAATACATAGTGTATGATACTGTCAGGGCTTCTAGGACTATACATCTAGAATACATAGTGTATGACACTGTCAGGGCTCCTAGGACTATATATCTAGAATACATAGTGTATGACACTGTCAGGACTCCTAGGACTATATATCTAGAATACATAGTGTATGACACTGTCAGGGTTCCTAGGACTATATATCTATAATACATAGTGTATGACACTGTCAGGGCTCCTAGGACTATATATCTATAAAACATAGTGTATGATACTGTCAGGACTCCTAGGACTATATATCTATAATACATAGTGTATGACACTGTCAGGACTCCAAGGACTATATATCTATAATACATAGTGTATGACACTGTCAGGACTCCTAGGACTATATATCTATAATACATAGTGTATGACACTGTCAGGACTCCTAGGGACTATATATCTATAATACATAGTGTATGACACTGTCAGAGCTCCTAGGACTATATATCTATAATACATAGTGTATGACACTGTCAGGGCTCCTAGGACTATATATCTAGAATACATAGTGTATGATACTGTCAGGGCTCCTAGGACTATACATCTAGAATACATAGTGTATGACATGGCAGGGCTCCTAGGACTATATATCCTAGAATACATAGTGTATGACACTGTCAGGGTTCCTAGGACTATATATCTATAATACATAGTGTATGACACTGTCAGGGCTCCTAGGACTATATATCTATAAACCATAGTGTATGATACTATCAGGACTCCTAGGACTATATATGTATAATACATAGTGTATGACACTGTCAGGGCTCATAGGACTATATATCTATAATACATAGTGTATGACACTGTCAGGGCTCCTAGGACTATATATCTATAATACATAGCGTATGACACTGTCAGGGCTCCTAGGACTATATATCTACAAAACATAGTGTAGAATACTCTTAGGGCTCCTAGGAACCTACCTTTGCCAAGTGTCAGATGGAGTGGTGTAAAGCACAATGAAAAGTGTCACATGGGGCGGCGTGTTCTGTGCAGTGACCAATCACACTTCTCTATCTGGTTGACCAGTCTAGGTATGTGGTATATACCAGGAGAACGTTACCTGCCTGACTACATTGAGGCAGCTGTACAGTTTGGTGGAGGAGGGACAATGCGATGGGGGTGTTTTTGATTGATTGACCTTGACCTCTTAGTTCTAGTGAACAGAAATCTTAAAGCTTCTGGAGATAAGTACATTTTGGACAATTGTCATTTCCAACTTTTTGGGGACAATTGAGGAAGGCTTCATGTGACCCGTTGTACAAGGTCCATAAAGACATGGTTGGGGAAGTTTGATGTGGAAGAATTTGACTAAGCGCAGAGAGTCCTGATCTTAATGCCATCCAATACCCAAGGAATGAACTAAATGAACAGAGATGGAGAGCCGGGCCTTCACAATGTGCAACATTGGTCTGACCTCACAAAAGCTCTTTGGGATGAATGGGGCTGAAAATTCCCACAGACACCTCCAAAATGTTATACAGTGGGGAAAAAAAGTATTTAGTCAGCCACCAATTGTGCAAGTTCTCCCACTTATAAAGATGAGGCCGGCCTGTAATTGTCATCATGGTAGACCTCAACTATGAGAGACAAAATGAGAAAACAAATCCAGAAAATCACATTGTCTGATTTTTAAAGAATTTATTTGCAAATAATGGTGGAAAATAAATATTTGGTCACCTACAAACAAGCAAGATTTCTGTCTCTCCCAGCCCTGTAACTTCTCCTTTAAGAGGCTCCTCTGTCCTCCACTCATTACCTGTAGTAATGGCTCCTGTGTGACATTGTTATCAGTATAAAAGACACCTGTCCACAACCTCAAACAGTCACACTCCAAACTCCACTATGGTGAAGACCAAAGAGCTGTGGAAGGACCAGAAACAAAATGGTAGCCCTGCACCAGGCTGGGAAGACTGAACCTGCAATAGGCAAGCAGCAGTGTGAAGAAATCACCTGTGGAAGCAATAATTAGAAAATGGAAGACATACAAGACCACTGATAATCTCCCTCCATCAGGGGCTCCAGCAAGATCTCCCCCGTGGGGCTCAAAATGATCACAAGAACGGTGAGCAAAAATCCCAGAACCCCACGGGGGACCTAGTGAGTGACCTGCAGAAAGCTGGGACTAACGTAACAAAGGCTACCGTCAGTAACACACTACGCCGCCAGGGACTCAGATCCTGCAGTGCCAGACGTGTCCCCCTGCTTAAGCCAGTACATATCCGGGCCCGGCTAAGTTTGCTAGAGAGCATTTGGATGTTCCAGAAGAGTATTGGGAGAATGTCATAGGTCAGATGAAACCAAAGTAGAACTGTTTGGTAGAAACACAACTCGTGGTGTTTGGAGGAGAGTGAATGCTGAGTTGTATCCAAAGAACACCATACCTACTGTGAAGCATGGGGGGGCAACATCATGTATGGGGCTGTTTCTCTGCAAAGGGACCAGGACGACTGATCCAGTACATGAAAGAATGAATGGGGCCATGTAGGTGAGATTCTGAGTGCAAACCTCCTTCCATCAGCAAGGGCATTGAAGATGAAACATGGCGGGGTGTTTCAGCATGACAATGATCCCAAGCACCGCCAGGACAACGAAGGAGCGGCTTCGTAAGAACATTTCAAGGTCCTGGAGTGGCCTAGCCAGTCTCAGATCTCAACCCCATAGAAAACCTTTGGGGGGAGTTGAAAGTCCGTGTTGTCCAGCGACAGCCCCAAAACATCCCTGCTCTAGAGGAGATCTGCATGGAGGAATGGGCCGACATACCAGCAACAGTGTGTGCCAACCTTGTGAGGCCTGACAGGAAACGTTTCACCTCTGTCATTGCCAACAAAGGAGATAGAACAAAGGATTGAGATGAACTTTTGTTATTGACCAAATACTTATTTTCCACCATGATTTACAAATAAATTCTTTAAAAATCAGACAATGTGATTTTCTGGATTGTTTTCTCATTTTGTCTCTCATAGCTGAGGTCTACCTATAGTGACAATTACAGGCCGCCTCATCTTTATAAGTGGGAGAACTTGCAATTGGTGGCTGACTAAATACTTTTTTCCCCACTATATATATAGTGGGGAAATATATTTATATCAGCATATTTTTGGCATGTGGGAGGAAACCAGGGCACCCAGAGTAAACCCACGCAAACACGAGACATACAAACTCCATGCAGATGTTGACGTTCTCAGATTTCAATCTAGGACCCCAGCCTGAAAGACAACAATGCTAACCACTGAGACAATCAGACCATCACAAGATAACAGTCAGATTCATGTAATGTTACAGTCAAAGCCATATCATGTAACAATCAGACACATTCAATGTAACAGTAAGATCATATAGTATAACAGTCAGATCTATACTGTATAACATAATGGTCGTACTATGTAACAGTAAAGTCAGACTGTAGACAGACAGTATAACACAAGGACTATAAGTATAATACATTATATATATCGGTATTACAGTGACAATGAGTTTATTTCGATCCTACATTCTTCATTATAACCACCCCAATCCCCCCGCTCCATATACTACCCCTCCAGTGTAATAATAACCCAGCTACTGTCAGGCAGGGACAACTGGGGGTCAACTGGATGATAATATTACACAGTAGCGTCCTCTCCATATATCACATGACTCTCTCATGTATACAGGATCCGGTCTCCTCATGGGGCCCTCATACTCCTGCCTTGCTATGTGAGCACAGTATACAGGAAGATCTAGGAGTCAAGCAGGAGATATATATATATACAGAGTCAGGGGTCCCCAGAGAGACTGTGACCAGACCCTGGTAAGGAGGAGACTCTCAAGGACTACAGAGTAATTACTGGACATGGCATGGTGGGAAATAGGAGCGAATGGCGAGGTCACAACAACCAAACCCGGGTTAATGTTACAGCAAGACCCTATGTAGTCAAAGGGCATCAATATTTGTGGCCCCTGTGACAATATCTACTACTGACTACACAACATAAATATACTGAACACCCACCTACTGGACACTAGACACCCACCTACTGGACATAATACACCACAACCAGAACCTACTGGACACCAGACACCCACCTACTGGACACCAAACTACTGGACACCAAGACAGCCACCTACTGGACACCAGACACCCACCTAATGTACACCAAACTACTGGACACCAAACTACTGGACACCAGACACCCACCTACTGGACACCAAGCTACTGGACACAGACATACCTACTGGTTCACCAGAAGCCACCTACTGGACACTAAACCCTGGACACCAGAACTCACCTACTGGACACCAGACACCCACCTACTGGACACCAGAAGCCACCTACTGGACACCAGACACCCACCTACTGGACCCCAATAGCCACCTACTGGACACCAGAAGCCACCTACTGGACACCCAAACTACTGGACACCAGAACCTACTGGACACCAGACATCCACCTACTGGACACCAAACTACTGGACACCAGAACTCACCTACTGGACACCAGACACACCTACTGGACACCAGACAGCCACCTACTGGACACCAGACACCC